>JACVVK020000069.1:947500-982500 GCA_018292915.2 Batillaria attramentaria
TCTCTCTCTCTCTCTCTCTCCCGCTCTCTGACTTGACTTTAATCATTTCTATTTTCTTGGTTATCTTTGCCATCTATTTTAGCTATTATGCTTATTCTCCGCCATCTTGTACTTCAGTTTTAAATGCCTGTAATGAGTATAATCCGAAGCGTACTTTTACACTCGTACTGAAGTCTAGCAACGGCAAGGTTGCAAACTGGCTTTCTGGCCAAACTGAATCTTCTACCGTTGGAAAATAAAGGATTGTCGAGTCATTGTCATTCTCTCTCTCTCTCTCTGTGTGTGTGTGTGTGTGTGTGTGTGTGTGTGTGTGTGTGTGTGTGTGTGTGTGTGTGTATGTGTGTCTGTCTGTCTGTCTGTCTGTCTGTGTCTGTCTGTGTCTGTGTGTGTGTTTAGCAATAAACTCAGAAGCGTTTGACGATTTGTCGTAATCAAGTCTTTTTTTTTTTTTTGTCTCGGCAGATTTTAACATAGACCACATCGTCCCTTGAATCTCACAATGTCAGGTAAGTACATTGCCAATGGCGTACATTGCCCACTTGTTTGCCGGACCGACTTAAGTAGAAAAAAGTAGTTTTAGAGGCAGTTAGAGTTCAGAAGCGATTTGGGCAGACCATAAATAATAATAATAATAATTTATTACTGCAACCTACCATTATACAGGGCTTTTAGTAAGTTCATTATCACGTGGTATAGTTATCTTGTTCTGACAATAATAACAAGTAGATGGCAGAGTAGGGCTTTTAGTAAGTTCATTCAGTATCACGTGGTGTAATAATAATAATAATGAGTATTGTATAGGCGCTTTACCCAGTTTCATGAATCGGCTCAAAGCGCCGCGAACTGAACCCAACACGCACGCTCACGTGAATGACACGCATTCTCTCACACACTGGACATAAACACATTACAATCACGTGGTGCGAAGGGTCAGCTCAGCTATTTAAATTGCGGAATTTAGAATTGCATTTATTTTTCAAGTTTGGTGGGCTGAACATTTCCAAAGCAGAGGGGGAGGAAGCCGGAGTACCCGGAGAGAACCCCCGACGATCGGCCCGAATGAACGGTGCCACATACAAGAAGGACAAATTCTTTGCCCCGAGTGGGACTCGAACCCTTGACCTCTCGCATTGGTGACAAGTCTCTTAACCACTAGACCACCGACCGCCCCCTGAGTTATATTGTTTTTGCAGGACTTGTCAAGGCCAAGAAGTATGACTGGAAGGACTCCAATCTGGCTTTATTTGGGTCTGATACAGAGAAGAGCGTGAAAAGTGAGTAAGCCTGAATGTTGACTCTGTGTGTGTGCCACGGTGTGTGTGTGTGTGTGTGTGTGTGTGTGTGTGTGTGTGTGTGTGTGTGTGTGTGTGTGTGTGTGTGTGTGTGTGTGTGTGTGTGTGTGTGTGTGCGCGCGTCGGTCACGGTCAGTGTGACCGTGTGTAGTGGGCCAATCAGTTGAGTCTACAACCTGTACACGTCTACATTGTATGCAGCTGTATATTCCACTTGCATAATAATCGTTTCACGTCTCTTACATGACTGAAGCTTTTGTCCATCTGTGCTCACGATTATAATCCTTCGATCATAATCATAACGTTCCGCTAGCTTTTCCCTCTGATTAAAGTGCTTTTCAAGTCGTAACTAAAAAAAAAAAAAATCGGCTTGTGTGTGTTTTCAGAGGCAGCAGCTGAAACTGAGCCAGCGTGGAAGCAAGCCGGCAAGAAACCAGGACTTCAGATCTGGCGGATAAACGTGGGTTCTCGATTTTACATTCCCAGGTGGTCGATGTGTCAGTGCGCTCGTGGGGTGGCTTTTCTTTAGTTGAAGGGAGACAACCATCGTGTCTGAAATTCAAGGTGGATGGAGGAGATTGAGAGGTTTTTCCCCCTTGGTATGCAAAAATGGGTCAGGTTCTAGGCGGCAACTCGGGGAATCCAGTAAAACCGACAGTCTTCTTACGTTTGTCCTCTAGGTCTACTCTAATAAGTGAATGATGGGAATGGGTGAGGTTGAAGGCAGGAGGTGTCGACGGTACTTTCCTCCGCACAAGTATCCTTACCCCCCTCCCTGCCCTCCTTCACTTTCCCCCCCCCCCCCCCCCCTACCAATCCTGCTGCATGGTTCAGGGAGCCGGGGCAGCCGACTATGGCAGAGCGTTGGACTTCTAATGCTCGGGTCGTGAGTTCGTATCCCGGCTTGGGCCAAATATCTGTGCTGGCTTTTTCATCGTTGCCTCGTCTTTGATATCACCCATATGTGGTGGAAAAGGACGTGAAACTCCCAAACACCCACCCACCCCACCCTGCTGCATGGTTCAGTAGAAACCTTTCTTGTTGCTTATCAGTTACTGTTTGGGGAATATTCGTCTCCTGGTCATTTTATCCAAATGCTGCTAAAGACTTTCTTTTGTGCGTTTTTTTTGTTTGTTTGTTTGTTTGGTTGTTTTGTTGTTGTTGTTTTGTTTTGTTTTTAAGTTGGAAGAAAAATGAAACTAGTCTATCGTTGTACATGTGCAGAAATTCAAGGTGGAGACATGGCCCACAGACGAATATGGTTCATTCTACCAAGGTGATTCTTACATCATTCTCAACGTGAGTTTTCTTTTTGCTCGTCACCAACAATCTAATTGGGGGAGAAAAAAAATGCTGTCAGTCAAACCACATCAGAATTGCGGTCTGCAGGGTGCTTCATGGACACAGTGCTAAAAAAAAACCGAAATACTTTTTCAGTGTAGAAACAAAGTACACGGGGGCGGGGGGATTGCCCCCCCCCCCCCCTCTCCCATGGCCACAAGAAGAGAGGGAGCTGTGGACAATATACGGGAAGAAGAGTGAAGTAAAGCTTGGCCTTGACAACTCAACATCCTGCCTCGAAACCCTCACCCGTCCCCCTCTCCCCTCCCCCCACACCCTCCTTCCGTCCATCCGATCGTTCACCTAGCTAATTACTTGGTCCTGCGCTGCTGTATTCTTCAAAATGGTGCCCCCCCCCCCCCCCCGGAAATTTCATCTTCTGCCGCCACTGCTACATAATAATTAAATCAAAGACGTAAAAGAGAGACAATAGCAGAAACAACAACAAACAAAAGAACTAAAACAAAAATAAAGAAACAGCGGCAACATCACCAAAATAATATAGCAAAATAATATGCATCACAAATTTGTGTTTTGGAGTGCGTTCAGTGTATGTTTTGTGGTTCGGGTTTTTTGTGTTTTATTTTACAATTTCGTTTGTGTTCCAGACGTACAAAGACGAAGATTCAGACAAGCTTCTGTACGATGTCCACTTCTGGATCGGGAAAGAGAGCACACAGGTACTTTATGTGAAGTGTCATGTGTGTGTGCGTGCTTGCCTGCGAGAGAGAAAGGGGGAGGGGGGAGGGAAGGGGGTGGGGGGGAGGGAGGGAGAGAGAGTGAGAGAGAGAACAAGAATGGATTACTAAAGCACTTACTGACTGACGCGACATAGCAGGGCTCGAAATACCTGGGTGCCCGTTTTCAAAAGCGCTCTTCTCTTTGCTCGGGCAATTAACTTTGTCATTCCGGTTCCCGGAGTATACCTCTCGACCCCTGCGACATACGCACCTCACAAATGGTTGCTTTTTTCATTTTTAGCATTCACTGTCCCTATCTTTTCTTTTATGACCATCGTCATTGATGGTAATTATTCCGAGCCCTGATTGCCTGCAGGACGAGTATGGAACTGCGGCCTACAAGACAGTGGAACTGGACACACTGCTAGACGATGTCCCCGTTCAGCATCGCGAGGTTCAACATCACGAGAGCGTGCTCTTCAAGTCCTACTTCAAGAACATCGCGTATGTATGGCCGGCCTTGACTGGCTGGTCGGAAATTGGCTTCATTCAGTCAAATGAACCGTTTGCTTGTGTTTTTAAGGGTGACTGGGGGGCTTCCATCGAGACGATGTTTTTGTTTTGGGGTGTTGTTTGTCCGTGTGTTTGTATTTCGGTTTGGTGTTGTTGTTGTTGGTGGTGATGGTGGTGGTGGTGGTGAGTGTGTGTGTGTGTGTGTGTGTGTGTGTGTGTGTGTGTGTGTGTGTGTGTGTGTGTGTGTGTGTGTTTGCGTGCGTGCGTGTGTGCGTGTGCGTGCGTGCGTGTGCGTGCGTGCGTGTGCGTGTGTGTGTGTGTGTGTGTGTGTGTGTGTGGTGTGTGTGTGTGTGTGTGTGTGTGTGCAGCTTTCCCAGTAGAGATATTACAACCGAACGATGGTTCCATACGCAGATTATTCTTTTTATTCCGTCGGTCCGTCTTGACCTGAAGGCATTATCAGACTTGACAGCAGCCTTGTTGTACAGTGGCAGCCAACTGTCGTGTACTCGTCAGTGAGATTTCTGTAGTGCTGATGCTGGACCGTTGTGCAGGTACTGGAAGGGCGGAGCAGACACAGGATTCCGCCATGTGGCACCAGAACAGTTCAAACCACGCCTTCTGCAGATCACAGCAAGAAGCAGACAACAGGCACAAGCCAAGGAGGTCAGTTTTCGATATTTCTGGATGAACTCACGTTGTCCTATGCGAGAGGAAAACATGTTTTTCAAGTAAAAGCAGTTTCCTGATCTTTGTGTGGTTTCCAATTCAAGGGCTCACTTATCTAGTGCTCGAAAAAGCATGGACAGCCACACTGCTCATATTACATGCTGTGACTCAGTCAGTATAGTTCACACCCTTGCACCGTATTAAGCGAACTACACCAACGCAGCCGCGCTCTTTTAGTATGGTTCGCCTGTTTCGATCGGTTTAAGGTTAGATTTAGTGTTAGGGTAAGGTTTAGGTTTAGGTGTGGGGTTACCTTGCGGTAATAGTGCAATCGCTATGTTGTTTAATAATGATAATAATAATGATAATAATAAGTATAGTATAGGCGCTTTACCCAATTTCATGAATCGGCCCAAAGCGCCGCGAACCCAACACGCACACTCACGTGAATCACATGCATTCTCTCACACACTAGACATAAACACATTACAATCACGTGGTGCGAAGGGTCAGCTCAGCTATTTGAATTTCGGAATTTATAATTGCGTTTATTTTTCAAATTTGGTGGGCTGAGCATTTCCAAAGGAGAGGGGGAGGAAGTCGGAGTACCCGGAGAGAACCCCCGACGATCGGCCCGAATGAATGTTTAGGATGTCGTAGCGCATTTGCAACAGGTGTAAGCTATACTTGACATCCATTCTTGTACACACAGGTGGCCGTGAAGAGGTCCAAGATAACGTCGGATGACGTGTTCATCCTGGTGACCTCGGACAAGCTGTACCAGTTCAACGGCAAGTCCTGCAACAAGGATGAGAAGTACAAGGTCGGCTCACTTTGACGTCTTCTCTTGTTCTTCGTCTTCTTCTGCTCCTCTCCCTGTTCTTCTTCTTCTTCTTATTAGAACTTCTTGTTCAGTCTTCTGGCTTTCTTTGTCCTTCGTGTTCTCCTTCTTCGAACCTCATCATCTTCTTAGAACTTCTTCTATCTTCCTTTTCTTCCTCTTAGAATTTGGGAGTGTTGGACTTCTAATGCTCGATTCGTGAGTTTGTATCGCGGCTGTGGCCAAATATTTGTGCTGGCTTTTTCATCGTTGCCCCGTCCTTGATATCGCCCGTATTTGATGCAAAAGGGCGTTAAACCCCCAAACACCTACCCACCCCACTCCTCTTTGAACTGGTTCTTCTTCTATTTCCTTTTCTCAAAACTTGTCCGTCTTCACAGAACCGCTTCTCCTTCTTCTTCTCAGAACTTCTTCCTCTTTTCTGCAGTTCTTTTCTCTTCAGAGTTCTTCTTCTTGTGAGATCTTCTTCTGGTGAGATCTTCTCCTTGTGAGATCTTTTTCTTGTGAGATCTTCTTCTTCCTCATCTTCTTAGAACTTTATCCTTTCAGAAGTTCTTCTTCTCAGAAGTTCTCCTTCTGCTAGGAACTTCTCCCTCTCGGAACTTCTTCATAAAACGTGTTCTCTTGTATCGCGCTTGCTTGCAAGGCCTAAATTACCTAACTAACTAACGAATCGCGCGGAAACTTCAGTATGGTGAATAGTATTTCACAATGTGTACATTATATATATATATACTGTGTGTAGGCATGTGGTGTGATGAGGGAGCTCAGCTCACAGCGACCTAAGACTGAACAGATCATCGTAGATGAAGAGGAAAACGACGATACACTGGTGAGTAACAACACCAACAATTTTTGTTTTAAAGAACACCCTTTTATTATTATTATTATTATTATTATTTGCACTTTAGCACACGTTTTATTGTCGTCGTCGTTGTTGTTGGGCCCTTTGTCAGTGTAGTCTGGATGTTGTTTGTTTGTTTGTTTGTTTGTTTGTTTGTTTGTTTGTTTGTTTGTTTGTTTTCTTTGACAGTGGTTCAACCGTGTGTGTGACGAGCCTCTCTCTCTCTCTCTCTCTCTCTCTCTCTCTCTCTCTCTCTCTCTCTCTCTCTGTGCTTGTGAGTGGGCGTGCGTGCGTGTTGCAACGGCTGGTCAGGTCCAGAGACAGTTTCGTATCAACAAACGTCACAGATTTGAAACGAGTCAAGTTTCGCTGACGCCTGTCTAAACTTTTCCACCACAGAGGGAATTCTGGGAAGCAGTGGACGCAGCCGATCAGCTGGTTGACGACGACGATGAAGACGAGTATGCTGACAACGACAAAGAAACCCGAAGAGTCGACCCCAAACTCGTCAGGTAAAGTGCGGGTCAAAATTCGTGCAGTGTACACTGTACCCCGACGGCCACATCGTGGGTCAGGTACCTCAAATTCACTGTCTACCCTGTCCCAGATCACAACGCATCTGTTAAATGTAATCTGAAGTGAAGTAAATAAAATCCAGCTAGTGTCTACCTTGCGCCAGCCGACCACAACGCATTTGCTAAATGTAATCTGAAGTGAAGTAAATAAAATCCAGCTAGTGTCTACTTTGTCCTAGCCGATCACAACGCATCTGTTAAATGTAATCTGAAGGGAAGTAAATAAAATCCAGCTAGTGTCTACCTTGTGCCAGCCGATCACAGCGCATCTGTTAAAATGTAATCTGAAGTGAAGTAAATAAAATCCAGCTAGTGTCTACCTTGTGCCAGCCGATCACAACGCATCTGTTAAATATAATCTGAAGTGAAGTAAATAAAATCCAGCTAGTGTCTACCTTGTGCCAGCCGATCACAACGCATCTGCTAAATGTAATCTGAAGTAAATAAAATCCAGCTAGTGTCTACCTTGTGCCAGCCGATCACAACGCATCTGTTAAATGTAATCTGAAGGGAAGTAAATAAAATCCAGCTAGTGTCTACCTTGTGCCAGCCGATCACAGCGCATCTGTTAAAATGTAATCTGAAGTGAAGTAAATAAAATCCAGCTAGTGTCTGCCTTGCGCCAGCCGACCACAACGCATCTGCTAAATGTATTCTGAAGTGAAATACAGTAAATGAAATCCAGCCAGCGCTGAACTGCAGTCGATCTGACCCCGTTACCCTACACTTCTGTCCGTTTGTTTATGTACGTATACACCTGAGTTAGTTAGTTAGTTAGTTAGTTAGTTAGTTAGTTAGTTAGTTAGTTAGTTAGTTAGTTAGTTAGTTAGTTGCTTGCGCGGCGTTAAGCCCGAACAGTTAGTTAGTTAGTTAGTTAGTTAGTTAGTTAGTTAGTTAGTTAGTTAGTTAGTTAGTTAGTTAGTTAGTTAGTTAGTTAGTTAGTTAGGGTTTAACGCTGCCCAAGCAGAATATGCTTGAATTGCAGTTACTGTAGAATAAAATTAGACATGAAAGTTTCAGCATTTGCCTTCTTGACCAATAAACAGCATCACCTGTCAGAAGTAAATTGAATAGGGTTCAGATGGCCAGCTTTGTTCAGTTCAACAGACCTTGATTGATTGATTGATTGATTGATTGATTGATTGATTGATTGATTGATTGATTGATTGATTGATTGATTGATTGCGCAGGTTGTCTGACAGTGGTGGCTCACTCCAGTTCTCGGAAGTCAAGTCAGGGGACATCGGCATGAAGGACTTCAAGGCCCAGGTGCGACCTCTCTTTGTTTTGGTCACAGACCTAAAAAAGATAGACCCACCGCCGCACGCTGCCACCGCTGCTTGCGAGTGTCGCTATCGCGGCCATCTTGCGAATACCAGACCTCAGAGGCTCTGTGTACAGGACGCCTCGTTCGAAATACAAAGTTCTTTAGAAAGACGTCATCAGAAATGTGACGTAAGATAAAGCGGACCAATGCTATGCGCGCTATGTAAACAGCAGATAGCGTCTGGCCAATGCTGTGCGCGCTATGTAAACAGCTGATAGCGTCTGGCACTTCCAGGTACTCGCAACATGGCGCGCGGCGGCGTCACACTTCCAGCACCGCAGGGGGTCTATCTTTTTTTTAGGTCTGTGGTTTTGGTACAATCATAGTATGCCACGCTACAGTTTCATACACATCAGTTTGTGTGTGCCATGGTGCTGGGCTGCTCAGCGTGAAGCATGCGTATGAAAACTTTACAGATTCCGTTCGGCACACTTTTGCCAGCGCAGTACACTGAAGTTTTGCTAGCCGTACGTGCGAACAAGCGAACTTGTGGGAACCAGTCTGACACCAGCTCTGTACCATCGGCTTCACTGACGTCAGTGAAGCCGATGTTAACAGGGCTGAATTAACACTATTCTAGTTTAAGTTTGCAGATTGGTATTTGTGTCAGGCGTGCGTGCGAACTGACTGTGACCAGCTTCTAAGGAACCCAGACCCGTCGGGATAATTTCTTTTAATGCGCGGAATGGGTCGTTATCGACCCAGAAAGTGTACAAAGTGAGTTTTTACACCGGCGAAGGTCAACGATGTTTTGGGTGTGTTTCGTTTTTAGGACGTGTTCCTGCTGGGTCGTTAGCGACCCAGAAAGTGTACAACGTATGTTTTTACACCGGCGAAGGTTCACGATGTTTTGGGTGTGTTTCGTTTTCAGGACGTGTTCCTGCTGCATACCAGCAAGGAGCTGTTTGTCTGGATTGGTGGAAGGACGTCGGAGAACGAGAAATCCAACGGCATCCCTTACGCACACGTAAGTAATTTGCGCTGAACTGGTCACTTTTGGGGCGACAATGTCTGTAAAATGGGAATATCAATACAAATTTCATTGTGCCATGGAAACACAACGTATAATAGTGAGAGTAAAATATCTAATTTTATTTTATTTTAGTTTTAGTTTTCATATTTTATTTTATTTCATTTCATTTATTTTTGTTTTTCATATTTTTCTTCTTTTTTTTTTCCTTTTATTTATTTTAAACGAGTCAGTGCGTAAATTTGACCGATCTGGTGAAGGAAAAATGCGCCAGTCAACTTCCCTGCCCACATGAACGATTTGAACTCAGTGCCACGGGAACCACAGGCAGATGCCCTAACCACTAGGCTAAATCTCCCAGAACAGACAAGAAGCACGTTTCACTCAGTGACATCACTGTCCTATTCATTTTGCAGAAATACTTGTGTGAGACGTCAACGCCATTTTTGCCCGTCACGTGCATGAAACAGGGACAGGAGACCAAGGCCTTCAGAACCGCCATCGCTGCCTAATTTGCATATTAGCCACGCCCACGTAAACGTCATCAGCTGGATTGACAGAGTGGTCTGATCACGGATTCTTTGAGCCACCGAGGACACACCTATTGCAAAGAAGGAGAAGGGGAAAAAAGTGTAGACATCTACTGGCGCTCATCGGCTGCAGAAACTACTATGACTGAGAAAAGGCTTAGAGAAGGGGGCACAACTTTGGAACCTCGCTGGCTCATAGGGCCTGTGGATCTTTCCAGCTGGACAGACACGTGACTTTATTCGGTTCAGACCTCTTCAGCTTGTGGACATTAATTTGCAATACTGTGAATTCTTCCATGGAAACCACTGTTACCGGGTAAAAATGTGTATACAGAACTGTTATTGAGGGTAATGTTGATTCGCGCTTTTTGAGGCATAGACTGAGATAACAGTTAGACGTTGAGATACATAATAATTATCTTATGCAAGTTTATCAAAAATCGCTAGTATGCTTTTGCACAAAGCAACCAAATATAACGTGGTACGTATAATGTTATTTAACCGCACCCGCTATGCTTTTTTTTTTTCTTTTTTTGTAAGGCTTTTCCTCTATCAAAGAGCATGGTATTTTTTTCCAGAGTTGATATCGTTTGGGCATTTCTAAAATTGATTTTATTATTTTGGTGCATTCCATAAAAAAAGCTTGAACGTTTTATAGCTGATCTGATGGACGAAAGACTGATTTTTATCTCGCCTTTTTACTTTTAAATGAAAACCTTTTTTTAAAATTTCCATTGATACAGTTATATTAAAGCATTTATTCATGTTTTCGTACTTGATCATGTGACAAGTTCTCTTATTCATAATTTGTAAGGACCTGAGTGTTCGTTATGAAAGCAGAAACCAGATTCAGTCTGTAACCTGGTGTTCGTTTGAACGTTCACAGAGAAAAGACTTTAATTCATATGGTCCAAACAGCATGGCCCTTATGTGTTAACCAAAAAACACGGACTCGTTCCCCGATCTCTTCACACTTTACTGAGCCTTTTTTAAAAATCATTTCTGGTATCTCTCAATCTCAAATTTTCAGATGAAAAAGAGAATATAGCCCAAAAGGTTCTTCAGTAACAGGGTAGCCGGGGTGGCCGAATGGTAGAGCGTTGGACTTCTAATGCTCGGGTCGTGAGTTCGTATCCCAGCTGGGGCCAGATATTTGTGCTGGCTTTTTCATCGTTGCCCCGTCCTTGATATCACCCCGTATGTGGTGGAAAAGGACGTTAAACCCCTAACACCCACACCCACCCTCTTCAGTAAAACAGGCATACTATCCATAAAGTAGTCATACGATAAAGATTGATCTGGATTGAGAAGAAAGCTTAAGACAGTATAAGCATGTCTTTTCTTGACTTAGAAACAGTACTGTAAGGCTTTTCAAGAAACGTAACAGCAGCGTTTCAAAGACCTGTTTGTATCGATACTGGCAGATAATTGGAGGAGAGAGCTGGAACTTCTGTACCTTCAGAGTAAGCGATGGTAATTCGGTCTTTGCTTATTGCGGTAAAACTGCGGGCACATAATTCTCGATCTGATACCTGTAAAAACCCTGTATCCAAAGCCATATAAATAAGAAGAAACTTGCTTTTTGCGTTCAATATTCAGAAAGCGTTCATGTACACACTTGTCTTTCTATCTGCCTAGATTTTTTGTTTGTTTGTTGAACTGTTGTCTGGTTGGGTTTTTATTTGTTTTGTTTTGTTTTGAAATTCTCATACATTCCATTTTGATGTATATTGGAAAGTTATCATTTACGTTCAACTGTCTCGTGATGTGTTTAGAAACTTTGAATTGTTTATCGATAGTATAATTATGCGCACGTTTAGAAAGTATACACGTGCGTATGTTTATGTATTTTTTATGTCTACTACGATTTGATTAAACAGTGTCCAGAAAGAGATATGTTGGGGGTATCATTGAATTGCAGCACAGTCATTTTAAATTTAGCCAAAACCGGTCCAAGGATGACCCTGTGATAGCATAACCACCCTCTCTCTCTCTCTCTCTATCTCTCTCTCGTCTGTCTGTCTGACTGTCTCTCGTTTGTTCCTTCTCTCTCTCTCTCCGGCGGAGTTGTCTGTGTACTTTCCACAGTCGCATAGTGTTGTTGTTGTTGTTGCTGTTGTTGTTGTTGTTGTTGTGTGTGCGTGTGTGCGTGCGTGTGTGTGTGTGTGTGTGAATGCGTGCGCGCGGCTCTGTGTGCCGCGTTTAACATAAAGATTCCGCCTGTTTGTCGACACAGAAGACCTTTAAACTCGACTTATCGACTCCCAACGGTTTGTCAGCAGTTACGGAAAGTCAATTAACCAAATCCAACACAGCACGCAACCAAACGTCTAAATGCAGGTAAACTGTCTGTTTACTCGTCCCAGCACGCACTTCGTGTCACGAGTACGCCGACCAAGATTTTGGTCACGTGTAGCGAGCCCAGTTTGCGGAGAGAATTTTACCAGCGAGGACAGTAAAATCAGGATAGAAATAAATGACACTGAGAAGTTAAAAAAAAAAATCATTAGAAAACGTTCTTGGAAAATACGTGTATAGGGAAGGTTATACAGGCGTCAGTATCATGAAACTTCCACTGCCCCCCCCCCCCCCCAAAAAAAAAACAACAAAAAAACAAAACAAAACAAAAACAAAAAAAAACACCAAAAAAACACACACACACACACACAAAAAAACACAAACAAAAAAAACAAAAACAAACAAACAAACAACAAACAAAAAAGCAAGCAAACAAACAAAAACAAAACAAACAAAAACACCCATCAAAAAACGATAAAACAAACCCTCCAAAGAACAACAACAAACAACACACAACAACAACCCAACCACATCTGTATTGTTTTTACGTATGTCCTGTTACGTAAGCACTGGTGTATTTCAGCTACACGTGAAGTTTCAGCTGGCGTTTGTGAATCAACCACAAGTAAAGAAAATGTTTTGAAAACAATGAGAGAGCGAAGGGGGGGGGGGGGGCGAGGGGAGCGGTGTTATTGCCAACAATACTCTACAGTTTACCATTTTGTACAAATCAGGTGCACGAAGTACACGCCGCTCACAATACGCTCACAGTGACAGCCAGGGCCCGTATGTTAAAGTCGAGGTTAGGGCTTTTAGCCCCGGGCTAGAATCTAACCTCAAACTAACCTAGCTCTAGGGTTAAATTTTATGTTGTTTTTTTGTTTGTTGTTTGTTTGTTTTAAATCAAGAAATAGGCCCCTTCCAGCAAGGTGTCTATGCCGTTATAGAAGGATTTTTTCTTCCTTTCTTCGCTTCCTTTTTAATTTAATTTTGTTTTTGGGTTTCTTTTGTCCTAGTCTGGGTTAGGCCCGTAGCCGTGGGTTAAATTAATCTCGACTTTTACATACGGACCCCCGCGAATTAGTCTTTGTCGCTGACGCGGCGTTAAGCCTTAAAATACTCACTCACTCACTCACATACGGACCCTGAAATCAAACCCGGTAGGCCTACGCCCAAAATTGGCTCACGTGCTGTATCAGTTTCTCGGCCAGTTTCCAGTGCAGTCAGTTCGGTCCGGTTTCCTTACCATCTTCACCCAGATATGTGGGCCCTTTCGAGCATCATTACTACACTGTCATACGTCCTTCCCTGCCCCCTCCCCACCCCCCACCCCCCACCCCCGCCCCCTCCTCCTTCCTGCAGTTCGGCCGCATCAGTGGGCCGGCCTGCACGTGCATGGCTGACGTCACCGGCAAGGTCCTGGTCGATCAGCAAATGTGCCCATAATGGTCGTAGCTTTCGTACACGACCAGTTGGCCTGACGTTTCCTGTGTCACGGAAACAACTTCCCAGCTTTTATCGTCAGTGATGAGACTGCATTACTATTAAACCCTGTTCAAGTAACAATTGGTCTGGCCACGAAGAGCCGGTATTACAGGATAACAGCTTGATAATATAAATCAGTGATAAAGTGGTGTGTTTTGGAGAGAACAAATGAATAATGTCAGGGGGTGGGGGTGGGTGTCTGGGGGTATAACGTCCTTTTCCACCACCTACGGGTGATATCAAAGACGGGGCAACGATGAAAAAGCCAGCACAAATATTTGGCTCCAGCCGGGATACGAACTCACGACCCGAGCATTGGAAGTCCAACGCTCTACCATTCGGCTACCCCGGCTCCGCGTTTTAATGTCAGGAAAAAGTACTTTAAATAACAGAAGGGGAGTATCGATCTTCTTTCAGCTTGTGATACTGAGTATGCTACTGTGACCTGCTCGACTCAAAACAAGTTGCAACCTTCCAGCGATAAATAATATTTTTGAAAAAAAAAAAAACTGAAAATGGAAATGATGTTCGAAAGATTCTAAGATGCGCACGCACACACACACACACACACACATCCGTAAAACTCGCTTGTTTGTGGATTGGCTGATTGATCGTTCGGTTGCTCAAATTGTTTCTTCGCGTGATACACTGATTTTATTGTTCCAATCGGATATACACAGCATAATGTTACCCAAAAATGCGTATATTGTTGGAAAAAACATAAAAGATAGGGTTGAACTGCGTAACTATACGTATACTGTACGCTGTACGCTGACAGGAAAGAAAAAGCTACGGTCATGGTGACATAACAAAAAAGTCGAAGACAAATCATTCAGTAGGCATTTCTCAATTTCAACAGCATCACGTGAAACTGACGACGTTGCCATGGTGGCAGTGACAAAGCGACAGCTATAAAATGCATCCAGAACGAGACGAGTGTAGCTGGTGATGACTGATCTAGCGCTGTGAATCACAAAAACGTGTCGACACAACCGGATGCACCTCAGATGCGGACAGGATTTGTCGAAAATTTCCACTACCTGATTATCAGTTTATCACTGTACATAGCGCGAGTCAGTCCTGTTCTATTTTACGGGATTCGTCATCAGCTCTGAGTTTCTCTCTGTCATATAGGAAGGTGTGGCACACACACACACACACACACACACACACACACACACACACACACACACACACACACACACACACACACACACACACACACACCGTGGGCACACACACACACACACACATACACACACACACACACACACACACACACACACACACACACACACACACACACACACACTGTCACACACACACACACACACACACACACACACGCACACGCACACACACACACACACACACACACACACACACTGTCACACACACACACACACACACAGTCACACACACACACGCACACGCACACACACACATACACATACACACACACACACACACACACACACACACACACACACAGTCACACACACACACGCACACGCACACACACACATACACATACACACACACACACACACACACACACACACACACACACACACACACACACACACACACACACACACACACACGCACGCACACACACACACGCACGCACACAGGGCTTTATTCTCTTATTGAAGACACAGTACCGTGCAAAAAGAGAACGCTTTGACATGGACATGATCTGGTTACCACGGTGCTTCGTCACTGACGCGACGTCCACTTGCAGTGAAAGTATACATAGCCAAATAACAGCGACCACACACACACACACACACACACACACACACACACACACACACACACACACACACACACACACACACACACACACACACACACACACACACAAGGCCTAGGTAACTGTAAAACAAGAAAAATGTGTACATCTCCATGTTTATTGTACATTTAGGAACACTGACTCACACCTTTGCTTCCTGGACTGTTAAATCAGAAATTTAAACAAGGAAGGAGTGGGAACTGGGGAGGGAGGTAGAGATGGATGCAGAGCATACAAATGCGTTTTCATTTGTTTGGCAATCCCAATAACTGCACCGTATGCACACATTGTGGAATATACCTCAGACTGTTGTGTTCTCCCCACGACGCCAGAGAAGAAGGGGTGGGGTGGGTGTTTGGGAGTTTAACGCCCTTTTCCACCACGTATGGGTGATATCAAAGACGGGGCAACAAGAAAAAGACCAAAATATTTGGCTCCAGCGGCTGGGATTCGAACTCACGCCCCGAGCATCGAAAGTCCAACACTGACTATACCATTCGGCCATCCCGGCTCCCCCGCTAGAGAAAAAGAGCCGAACGCGGAACGCACAAAGTATCTTCGACAAAGAACAATGATTTGACAGCAACGTTTTTGCCCGTTTTCATCAGCCGTTGCAAACTACTACGAGAGACAGACAGACAAACAGACTGACTGACAGATAGACAGCCGGACACACACGCAGACACGACTGAGACCGGCAGATAGAACCAGCTGTCATATTGAGGGGCTGACTCTCTGAACCTAATTCTTTCCCTTCCGATTCCAGTCTCTCCTTGACCGTTTGACCGCGGTCAAGTTTGTCACCTCTACTGGCCATTCATACTGCACGGTATTGTACTGCTATCGGGACTGGTTTGTGTGGTGCGCTGCTACAAGTTTTCATCAGGCAGCGTTTGAACACAGCTGCACCTGAAAGACCAGTGTGAGTGTGTAGCTGGGAGTGGGTGAAAGGTGGCCGACTGACTCGAACTGACGGACACACAGTTAAGGTGCTGGCGAGCTCCGAGTTTTGTTTGTTTTACACCCCCACCCCGCCCCCAGACATTAGAACGTCCGTGTAAGAGTTTTTTCCTTCAAAACAGTAGCACCAAGTTTTTGTTTTGTTTTGTTTTTCCCATTTGCATATCCAAGTAGCGCCGGAAATAGACGACTCCATCAGTAGCTGAGCCCGAGGCCAAACTGCGGCCCCGCCCCTTTACTGTGACTTTGTCGTGTATCGGCAAAACACGGTACGTCCAGTCCATGACGTCATTTTACAGACAAAGGGGTGATTTAAATATGACAAAAAGTGCATTTAAAAAAAAAAGCTGGTGGTGGTGGCATTGATTGTGGTATGTTATGTTGTTGTTTGCTTTTCGATTTTGTTGTTGTTGTTGTTGTTGTTGTTTGGGTTTGTTGTTGTTGGTGGTGGTGATCGTATATAAGCCCTAACCGCCTCTGGCAAGAAAGAGCGTCTGAACTTCTCTGCACTGCAGGTAAGCATGAGCAGCCTATTACTGAATTGACTCTTTGGAGCTTCAGAGATGTTGTCAAGTTCAGGGGGTGTTTGTTTGGCTATTGTTCTTATGTGATTCAAACATTCGGCTTTACCTCCACTGCTCAAGCTCAGCGTAAATGACGTCAGAACGTTTGAATCAAAGTCAGTAGCACGGAAAAAAACAACAACAACTCCGGGCCGTCTTGTTTTAACACCCGTGATCTATCCAACAGTTTTATTGGTGCCAGTATTGTCAGCAAACAGAACAGTAACTGAACGAGTCGTGTGGCTGCCATACCCACTGGCACGACAAAGGGAATGAGTGACATAAACTAATGCCCATTCGGGTTTCGGTCGATAGACTGACGTTCCTTTACGCGGCAAGAACATGAAAATACTTCCAGGTCACGCTAGCTAACATTGCTCAGTGTATCGTGACCATGTTCTTTTCGTCTCCAATCAATCGTGAAACCGGACCAGGGGTCATTGCCCAGAGGGGCAAGTCCGTGAGAAATTGCCCGGCTGTTGTTTTTATCGATTATGCTGCTCAAGAAATGTTTATTATTTTCACCTGAGACACATCTAGAGGACCACTTGTAATCGATTTTGTTTTGTTATGTTTTGTTTTCGGTTTTTGTTTCTTTGATATCGTAAAAGAGTTTTAATGACAGTTAGTGATGCGGTTTTTATACATGTGCCCACATAGATACGTGAACGCAACCGGAAGGCAAAAGTAAAATAAATGCAGGTTACGAACAGTTTCGAACTCCCTGTTGTTTTTATTGGTTTAAACAGATTCATTTCGTTGTGTATGGTGGAGATACAGAGAAACAGTTTTGAGCATAAAGAATGGAAACTTATAATGCTGTTTTTATTGATTGCGCTACTCAAGAAATGTTTAGTCAAGTGTGTGTGTGTGTGTGTGTGCGTGTGCGGGGTGTGTGTGTGTGTGTGTGCGGTGTGTGTGTGTGTGTGTGTGTGTGTGTGTGTGTGTGTGTGCGGTGTGTGTGTGTGTGTGTGTGTGTGTGTGTGTGTTTTAAGACTTATGTACTGGTTTGTATTGATTGCGCTACTCAAGAAATGTTTATTCAAGTGTGTGTGTGTGTGTGTGTGTGTGTGTGTGTGTGTGTGTGTGTGTGTGTGTGTGTGTGTGTGTGTGTGTGTGTGTGTGTGTGTGTGTGTGTGTTTAAGACTTATGTACTGGTTTGTGAGGGTTTAAGTTTTTGTTATTGTTGTTGTTGTTCTTTTAGGTGTGTGAGTACACAAGATTATGTGTGTGTGTGTGTGTGTGTGTGTGTGTGTGTGTGTGTGTGTGTGTGTGTGTGTGTGTGTGTTTAAGACTTATGTACTGGTTTGTGAGGGTTTAAGTTTTTGTTATTGTTGTTGTTGTTCTTTTAGGTGTGTGAGTACACAAGATTATGTGTGTGTGTGTGTGTGTGTGTGTGTGTGTGTGTGTGTGTGTGTGTGTGTGTGTGTGTGTGTGTGTGTGTGTGTGTGTGTGTGTGTGTGTGTGTGTTTAAGACTTATGTACTGGTTTGTGAGGGTTTAAGTTTTTGTTATTGTTGTTGTTGTTCTTTTAGGTGTGTGAGTACACAAGATTATGTGTGTGTGTGTGTGTGTGTGTGTGTGTGTGTGTGTGTGTGTGTGTGTGTGTGTGTGTGTGTGTGTGTGTGTTTAAGACTTATGTACTGGTTTGTGAGGGTTTAAGTTTTTGTTATTGTTGTTGTTGTTCTTTTAGGTGTGTGAGTACACAAGATTCTGTGTGTGTGTGTGTGTGTGTGTGTGTGTGTGTGTGTGTGTGTGTGTGTGTGTGTGTGTGTGTGTGTGCGCGCGCGCGCGCGAGATTGACTTGTGTGACTATAGCTTTTGCTAGTGCAAGTTTTATTTGTTATTATTATGTCTTATCATTATTTTTCATGGTGGCCTATAATTTTCCTTCTGGGATTTATAAAGTAATTTGAATTCGAATTTCAATTACTGTCACCCGAGACACACTGAGAGGACCACTTGCAATCGTTTTTGTTTTGGTTTGTTTTTCTTTGGTGTCACAACTGTCTTAAGACAATTATGCGATTTCTATGCATGTGCCCATATAGATATGTGAACGCAGCCAGAAAGCAAAAGTAAATGCAGGCGGTGGGACGTCTAAAATCTGCCACCTTCTGAACAGATATGAACGACACGGTCAAGTTCAAAACACCGTCTTGTAGGAGTGCTTAAAGACGCAGACATACATGACTGGGCAAATAGAGTGGGTCTGCTGAGCAAGAACAGAACATCTGCAGTTGGAAATAAAACGTGTACAGCCTACGTACTAGTGGTTCATTCATGATCAAAATAAATTTCATGGGTTTGCAGTGCTCAACTACCGAGAGGCACACATTTCGTCACTTCTACTACTACGGAAATCATGTGCGAATGAGGCAACCCCTTTCACCTATTTTTATCGCCGAGTGACACAGCCGTAGTGAGTGCTCCATTGACGTAGGCTGGAGAATGACACATTTCGTGTCGAAAACCCTGTCTGAGAGAGGACAGCGCGGTGTTGAAACAACACGGCTTCGCTGCCTCTCAAAACGGCAATGCTATTCGCAAACTCCGCAGCAGTAGCTGTCCTCTCTCCCCACGTGACTATAACGCAGCGACGTGACGAAACTTTTTGGCGAAGGACTATGTCACACGAATTCGCGTTTGCGACAGAACGGGACACTCGCGGATAAAAGCACGCACACACGCGAGAGAGAAAGAGAGAGAGAGCTTGATCAAGGACGCCACACACTACTACCAGTCTACCACAGTCGGTCAAACAGCACTAGGACTGGTCCACAGCAGTACAGGTATGAAGTCGTTCGTGGTTCTCTTTCTGTGACATGTAAACCTTCCTCTGTTTATGATTCCCGCTGGCACGACCTTCTGCTGTGCCGACATGTATACTTGTGTTTGTTGTATCAGTGTTTCATTTAGTGTATGCACACTCCGAGTCTTCAGTACAATATTCCGCTCACAGTTAAATACATGTATAGCGGAATGACTCGAGAAAGCTTTCGGCTGACCGACTTGCAATTTCGAATACTATTTGGTGCTTGATAATACATGTACTCCGCTGTACACCAATCTGACAAAGTCTTTGCGCTGCTAAATGATTATTACTGTGACAGCTGAACATTTGTTATCACCTTGAAAGCCTATCTGTGTCAAAGGGGTGGAATATATGCAGCATTAATTCCCCGGCAAACAGTTCGTTCTAGTTTTTGTTATCAAGATGGTTGGTGGAAAAGTACACTCGTGTCACCCAGCAGCGGGGTACAATTACAACTGAGTAGACTGTTTATGTGTCGTGTATGGACGTTGGTTTACTGTTTCGGCAGACTGAGGGAGAGGATGTGATACTCGTGTCGGTCTGAATCAATTTTCCACGTAGCAATAGAGAATGCAAGTAAAATGGATGAAATAATTAATCGTTGCCTAGGGCTAACACTTTGCGTCTCTCATTTTCGGGTTTGCTTCGTTCACCACCGCTTGTCCTGACCATTACATAGCTTTCTTGGGCGACGGTAGCTCGAAGTCCCAGCTGCGTCTAAAAGCCAGGTTAAGTCATGCGTGTCAGTGTTTTCAGTCCTACTTGGGGGGGGGGGGGAGGGGGGGGGGGTCGGCCCGCTATTGCGCGGGTCCGTTAGTGCGCGGGTCCGCTAGTGCGCGGGGCCGCTAGTGCGCGGGTCCGGGTCCGCTAGTGCGCGGGTCCGCTAGTGCGCGGGGCCGCTATTGCGCGGGGCAATACTTGCCAAGGTGACGGGGCCTACCGTGCACCCCCCCCCCCACCCCGGGAATGTACTACGATGGTGCCAGATGTCTTCCTAGGATGTCCTGATTGTATTTCAAAAATGTTCCCAAGAATCCATAGGGATGCACCAGAGTTACAGCCCTTAACTTAAAGGCGCGCTTTCACACTTCGACGACTTACGTGATATTCACAAACAGCTGGTCTAAATCATAAACAGATTCTTGTACTACTTAAATCAATTATTATGCCACTTGCCAATGGTTTATTATCATTTAAACAAACAGAAATGAAGTATATATCAAAATGCTTATTATATACGGTGATGGTCAATGTACGCGTAGTATTATGGACGACTTGCCGGTATTGGTAAAAATCTGACAAATGAGTGTTTTCATTGGTTGTACTTCTTTATAATAAAATACATCATAAACTCTTTATTAAATGGCCAAAGTAATATTTATACATGTATATAAATTTGAAATTTGTTTTGTATCACTTTGGTGCTCGTGAGTCACAGCACATGATCTGAGATATTTTCCTCGAGCTACAAAAGTATATGACATACATGATGACAGATGAAAATAAGAGCAATGTTTTGATCTTTGAAAATGTCAGGTTCATATCACATGAAAAATCTGCAGGAGTCCGTAAATGTGACATGTCAAACACAGTGTGTATAGTGCCTAATCACGAGCCAGAATATAGCATGTCTGAATTTGTCAACATACATTCATCAAGTGAATCACCCAGCCCATCCTACACAAATATGAGTGATTTAATGCTTTAAAACTTCCACATTAGAAAAGCATGATCACAGGGCTTTCCTGTGCCCCCCCCCCCCCCATCAACCCATTGATCCAACACACACACACACACACACACACACACACACACACACACACACACACACACGTCCCTATATATACGAGAAATTTCCATTTGAAAAAATGGGTTTCACAAAAACAGTGGGTTCCTTGGAAAATCGTCAATATTTTCCATATATTTATACTACTTCACATTTGCTTTGCATCACTACAAAGACAAAGACTGTTGAATAGACAATCTGCTTTTATTTCATTAAGGTAATTACATTGCAATCCTCGCGCATAAGGCAACAAAACAGAACAATCATAACCGAACATTTCATTCCCGCGCAATAGCGGCCCCGCGCACTAGCGGCCCCGCGCACTAACGGCCCCGCGCACTAACGGCCCCGCGCACTAGCGGACCCGCGCACTAACGGACCCGCGCACTAGCGGACCCGCGCAATAGCGGCCCAGCCCCGGAGGGGGCAGTGGATCAGTCACATACCACACGGCCAGCAAGACATGTCTCTCGGGCTCTTGTGTTTTTTAGTTTGTTGTCAAGTTCTGCAGCAGACAATGAATTTTCCCGTTTTAATGGGCTCAGAAATAAATTCGTATCTTTTCTTGTCTTTGGGACACACCTTGAGTAGACTGCTTGTGCACCGCCTTGCGCTTCTCTGATATATAGTATATTGTGCACGTGTTGCGCTGGAAATTTATGCAGTAACTCGTACAGGGCAATAACAATTGAAATGCGTACTTCCGTGAAGTTGATCGAACCAGTACGCGCCGGCTGGCTGGCGTTTCAAATCGTTCAAGGAACTTGTATGAGAAGCACTTACGAGCTATATATAATACGAGCTGCATGGCCTGGGCCCGCATGTAAAAGTCGAGGTTAAGGATTTTAGCCCAGGGTTAGAGTCTAACCTCGAACTAAACTAGCTGTAGGGTCAAATTTTCTGTTTGTTTGGTTGTTTGGGGTTTTTGGGGTTGTTGTTTGTTTGTTTGTTTAACCAGGAAGCAGGTCCGGCGACCGTCCATTCCACCATGGTGCCTAGGACGTTAGGGAAGGATATTTCCTTACCTTTCTTCGATTCCTTTTCTTAAATTTAATTTTGTTTGGGGGTTTCTTTTTGTCCTAGTCCGGGTTAGGCCCGTAGCCGTGAGTCAAATTAACCTCGAGTTTTACATACGGGCCCAGGAGGGTGGGGTGGGTGTTTGGGGGTTTAACGTCCTTTTCCACCACGTAGGGTGATATCAAAGACGGGGCAACGATGAAAAAGCCAGCACGAATATTTGGCCCCAGCCGGGATCGAACTCAGGACCCGAGCATGAGAAGTCCAACGCTCTACCATTCGACCACCCCGGCTCCCCATACGGGCCCAGGAATACATAGACAAACATACACACGTGGCTGAGTGACTGACATCGGAAGGCCTCGAGTCGTTCAGTATAGGCTCCGTCGAATTACGCTCAGTGTAGATGACAGTCATCTGTCTCTGTCCTACAAAGTGATGGGCGGTTTTAATGATACGCTTGTAGGGCTGGGATTTGTAATCATGAAACCTGACGAGTGGTTTAAAATGAGAGGTGTTAGTTTCACATTATGGCTGAAGTAGACTTTTACCGTTATTTGGTCAGTGGGGCGGTTTACCGCACTAGTAATCAGCTCTCCGTATGATGGGTTATTATGTACAGAAACAGAACAGCACTGACTGATTTCAAGTTAATCTGAGTGTTGATAGACGTGTTTGGATCTGAGTTTTCAGATTTAGTGTATTTAGCTGTATTTAGTGCATGCCGTGATGGCCCTCTGTGTGTGTGTGTGTGTGTGTGTGTGTGTGTGTGTGTGTGTGTGTGTGTGTGTGTGTGTGTGTGAGAGAGAGAGAGAGAGAGAGATGATGATGATGATGAAACTTTATTTCTCAACGGTAAAAGTTTTGACAGAAAAGGTTACGTCAGTTTGCAAACTTGCCGTTGAGAGAGAGAGAGAGAGAGAGAGCATTTCGCCCTAATGGTCATGGTTTATTCAAATTTACTCCCAGCAAACCTTTGGCTGAAAACACAAAGGTCTGAACAGCAGTAAAACCCATTCACGGTGTAACATCACAGTAATGACTAATTGTACAAGGGAAACTCATTCATTAAAGCCGAGGCAGCCAAACTACGTTTCCCAAACATATAGGCCAGGTACTACATAAAATCTCAGCACTGAAACCTAAAATCACAGTAGTGACTAATTGTACAAGGGAAACTCGTTCATGAAAGCCGAGGTTGCGAAACTACGTGTCCCAAATATGTAGGCCAGGTCAGTACATCAAATTTCAGCTTGAGTAAGGAGAGTGTGACTGTAAGTGTATACCTTGTGCAATCAGTCTCCATCAGGTCATTTGACATTCCGCACAGTTAAATCCCCATAGCGGAATGCCTAACGATGGCTGTATAAGGTGTGCAGCAATTATCTTTAATGCCCGGTCGTGGCGGCCCACCATGCGACCGGCCACGTTATCAGCGACTGCAGCGGCACGTGAACCTAACACGTTTTATCGATTTTCTCTCATTTCCACTCCATTGTCTCAGGCTCCGGCCGGGGACAGTTAGGACGTAATTCACCTGCAGACCAGAATGTGTATACGGCTCCTATGTGACATCGGCCTGAGGACGCGTGTATGCTTGTATTCCATACTCCAGACATATGTAGACTTTATCTGAGAGCAATCAGTCCTTGTTTGAATCGAAGTAGCAGTGAACTAGCCCCCGCCGCCCGCCCCCCCCCCCCCCCCCCCACACACACACCAGTTCAAGGGTTGCAAGGTGATAAGAAATATTGTTGAGATGTATGGTGACAACATGAGTGTGCCCCCCCCCCCCCTCCTCCCCCGGATGCTCCGCGTGTGACGGCACTCGTGTGCGATTGCGAAATAACGACTGTGAAAACGCTTTGTGCGATAGAAATGCCGCGGCGCAGTGCAGTCTAGTCATAACATGTCGGCGTTTTGTAGTATATGTGCATGTCACTAGTGACTTAGCTAGCGCTCAGTGTGTTTTCGTGTGTGTGTGTGTGTGTGTGTGTGTGTGTGTGTGTGTGTGTGTGTGTGTGTGTGTGTGTGTTCACTTTGTTTTTCTAGCACCTTGCACACAGAGCTTCTTCAAGTTTCTTCTCAGTCTGGGTTTTACCCCTTTGTTCCGGCTTACCGCCACAGTCTTTCAACTAAAAGATGTGCACAATCAGACCAGTGTTCTTCTTCCTGTCATTGTTTTTTCCATCGCCTCGGTGCAAACAAAGCAGTGCATAGACTGAGTGTGTGAGTCATAGTGCATCGGCATGTCTCTCCGTTAAAGCTGATTGCTCATCACGAAAAGATGGTTCTAACTCAGTAGCCCGCATATATCATAATATGTAAATTACGTACACTCTCGATCTGGTGGTATTGACACTCGTTTCGTGATCTCAAGCCGCGTACGAAAGGGTCACACGGACTGTCGGTTCCGGTCAGCAAGTCTCCCGGCGGCAGCCAAACTATAGTGAGGTAACACGTAAACAGTCGTTTCCTACTTCTGAACTGTGGCGTAAATGCTTAGCCGTGTTGTATAGGACTCGCGATACGGTCGGTACTCCGTGTGGTATGCTGAGGCGATGCGGTAAGCAGATTTCGAGGGTGGGTGGGTGGGTGTTTGGGGGTTTAACGTCCTTGTCCACCACATACGGGTGATATCAAAGACGGGGCAACGATGAAAAAGCCAGCACAAATATTTGGCTCCACTGAGCTGGGATACGAACTCACGATCCGAGCATTAGAAGTCCAACGCTCTACATTTCGGCCATCCCGGCTCCCCAGCAGATTTTGAAATCTCGTATGTGCCAAGACTAATGACCATGCGTGTAAAAGAAGAAAAAAAAAAGTGGAACTTACAGTAGGGGCCCCTGCAGTGAAATGGACAGTGCAACTCGCGAATCTTCATCGTCTTTGAGACAGACCCTGTCGCCCCATCCCCCCCCCCCCCACTTCCTTTCTTTCTTCTTTTCAAGTTTTCTTCTTCGTCGTCGTCTTCTTGTTTTCGCTCTTTTTAAAGAAAAAAAATCTTTTTCTCTCTTTTGTCTCTTTTTTTATTTCGTGTTTTTTTTTTTTTTTTTTCATTTTCTTTGTTGGTGGTTGCTGTTGTGAGTTCATGAACACACCGACTTTGGTCGCGTGACTTTTCAGCGGGCCGAGATTTTGAAATCTGCGCACCGAGGATCGCCAAAACTATACTGACGACAATGTCCATTTCAGCCTCACTCGGGTGAGATCTTCGAACTCTTGCCGGTCAAACATGGAAACTACGAAACGATTAGCTGGTTAGGCAGGACTGCATTCAGTCATGGTCGACCCTCTGCTATTAATAAAAACTGATGCACGTCACTGAATTTCCTTTACATGGAGGACATATATCCGGGGAGTGTGTGTGTGATATTTTGCGATATCACTACGCTATCTGACTGAATGACACATCGTTCCTTACGTAACAATCGAAACAGCATTCAAGGCCCGTATGTAAAAGTCGAGGTTAGGGCGTG
This sequence comes from Batillaria attramentaria, assembly GCA_018292915.2. NCBI lineage: Eukaryota > Metazoa > Mollusca > Gastropoda > Batillariidae > Batillaria > Batillaria attramentaria. The sequence continues at coordinate 973,283 of JACVVK020000069.1, forward strand.
TAGCCCCGGGCTAGAGTCTAACCTCGAACTAAACTAGCTCTAGGGTTAAATTTTCTGTTGTTTTTTTCTTTTACATCAAGAAGCGGGCCCATTCCAGCAAGGTGCCTAAGCCGTATTAGAAGGATTTCTTTTCTTCCTTTCTTCGCTTCCTTTTTTTATTCAATTTTCAATTCAAGTGAAAAAAAAATGATCTGCCATCTCCGGCATCATTTCACAAAGGGTCACAAACTTTCCTTATTGCTGAACGACAGACAAGGAAGGACACCCCCCCCCCCGCCCACACACACACACACACACACACACACACACACACACACACACACACACACACACACACACACACACACACACACACCCCTTATCCTTGTACTTCATTCACCAATAAGGAAATCAATTCAGAACCTTTGGGTTTTTTTTTTTAAATCATTATTCCTGGGTTACAGATACCCGGAATTTGAGCCATAGTGCGATAAAATGTGCGACGGGACTGTCTCTCTCTCTCTCTGTGTGTGTGTGTGTGTGTGTGTGTGTGTGTGTGTGTGTGTGTGTGTGTGTGTGTGTGTGTGTGTAGTGGACTGGGGTTTTTTGTTGTTTGCTTTTCTTTTAGCGTGGGTGCTTGTGGAAGCAAGTATTTAGGGCCGAGGGGTGTGTGTGTGTGTGTGTGTGTGTGTGTGTGTGTGTGTGTGTGTGTGTGTGTGTGTGTGTGTGTGTGTGTGTGTGTGTGTGCAGTGTGTGTGTGTGTGTGTGTGTGTGTGTGTGTGTGTGTGTGTGTGTGGAGGTGAACGGGAGTTGGTCACGGGCCATGGCTCACTTTCGACAAGAGACTGACCCCGTTTCACCATCTTAATTTCCTCAAATTGTGTTAACTTAGCAAGCAAACAGAAACTGAATGCTGTGCGTCTTCTACCGGACAACTGGGCCATATACGAGCATCATCAGAAACAACAAAAACGCCTCCGGTACTGTACATTCATCCTTCTTCCGGATTCGCCTTAAACTGTGACGGGGTCTGGCATATTTATGGCGCGTTTATCGCAGCTTCGTGTCGAGCAGTAGTCTGTTTGGCCATAGGATATAGCCTCCTTTAGTGGCGAAAGCAACCATTGTCACTGGTGAAGAGGGCAAATAAATTATTGCCTACAGGTCCACAGACTAGACGTGGCGGTGACCTTCGTTGTAGCTTAATGTTGTGTGGGGTATCAAGGAAGGGGAGGGGGGGTGTGGGGGGGGGGGAGGCGGGGCGGGGCGTAAATCAAAACGGACGACTGTTTTCCGTTGGTATTAGTTTCGACAACAATTGCTCTCATTTCAAGCCGTTATTTAAAACTAAAATAAAATAACAAAACACGTGAGCATACAGACGTCTTTAGATTGTAGTGACGACACCGCCGGTCTTAGTACAAGTCGGTTCCTGGCTGGTGGGTGGGTGGGTTTTGGGGGGTTTAACGTCCTATTCCACCACATACGGGTGATATCAAAGACGGGGCAACGATGCAAAAGCCAGCACCAAATATTTGGCCCCAGCCGGGAGTCGAACTCACGACCCGAGCATCAGAAGTCCAACGCTCTACCATTCGGCCACCTCGGCTCCCCTCCTGGCTGGTAAACGACCCCTTTCAATCGTTCTAACCGACAACAGAAAATCTAAAACTTTTTTTTTTTTCTGGTGACATGGCGTTGGGAAAAACGCAGTGTTATGGCGTTGGAGCCCGCTGATTGACGGCGCAATGACATTCAGTTCAATTCAATTCTTTATTGTTTAGGCCATCGGCCCGTCACAAAGCAGATAATTAAACATACATGTACCGTGAAGTTACCACAGACTGTATTACTAAATGTCATTATTACTTGAAAACGCAATACAAAGTATACAAAAAGGATTACAAACACTGGGAGAAATCTGTAATAATACGTTGTGTAACGCACACATGCGCACGCTCACACACACACACACACACACACACACACACACACACACACACACACACACACACACACACACACACACACACACACACACACACACACACACGATCCTTTCGCTCGTATGATCCCCTAGCTGAACGCCACTGACGCTCACACACACACACCCGTGCACACACGAACCCGCACATACTGTGCTGCACACATACGCACACATACTGATACTAGGCATGTTTAGTAGGACTTCGTAAGGAAGACTTCGCTGAGCAGCGTAACCCATTTACATGTAAATTAGGCTCACACGGCAGAGGCCGGGAGCGGCTCACGCGCTACGATTAGCTAATGGTACCCCTAACGTACCTAATTTACATGTAAATGGGTTACGCTATTCAGCGAAGTCCTCCTTACGTAGTCCTACTAAATACGCCTACTGATATGATTTTGAGCGGCATAGCACCGGAAAAACGCCCGCCCATTTCGTTTGACCCCCTTTGTATTACCCAAGACCTTATCCTCAAGCCGCCAAGTATCCCATGGCCTGTTTGGTCTAGGCAGTAAGTTGAATTGCGGGGTCGGGTGAGGGTGGTACTACTGGTAGGGGCGACTGAATTATGACGGACCCGGGTCGTGGCTCTCCAATCAGGTTTTAGTCATTTGGTTTTTTGAGAAACCGGCTGTCCTGGAACACCGGCGGGCAAAACAAACTTTGAACAAGACCCCCATCTCAACTCTCGTGGAATTTCGTACGAAGTGTGTTAATAACCAGTTGTGCAAGCGGACTTTTATTATTTATCTATTTATTTTATTTTATTTATTTATTTTCATTACTGATTTTGGGGAGTTGGGGAAAGGGGGTGGGGGGGGGGGTCGAGGTAAAGCTCTCGTGGAATTTTAACGTACTATACGCCCAAAAGATCATCATGCCATTTGATGTGCATGACAACTCGTGTCGTAGGCACATTTGCCCAAGCAGCGAGACTGGCATACTTGTGGTACGGTACATGTGCAAATCTTGTCAGTCGGTGAACATCGGTTCCGCTCGGTTTGCACTACACCGTGTTTGATGCGTATCACCTGCTTACAGTAGTGTCCTGGGCCATTCTCAGCCTTTACAATGCAGATTGAGCTTTGCCACGCCGGTTGGGGTGTAGTCAAAAATGGACGCGTGTGTGTCCGGTGCTACCCCGCTTCAAAACTGAGTACCGTCGCATGCAAAGCTGAATAGAGCTGCGCGGTATTACCGTGTACCGGTATTATATCGATTCGGAAGCCCCGCGGTACGGTATACCGGTACGGCCCGGGAAGACGCGGTATACCGCGAACTGAAACTTCGTGTAGCAGATAGTAGCAAGTGGTTAAAATCGAAAGATTTATTTTTGTTTCTCCCAGAAAGAGTATATCTTCCTTTTCTGATTGTTTTTCTTCTTCGTTTGTCAGTTTATTTTAACTCTGAAAAGTATTTCAATCTCTGTAACCTATTCACTTTTGAAGATGCTTGCTGACCATGCTAAAAGCATGGTCAGCGGGCGTTTTCAGGAGTGAATGGGTTTATTCTTATTTCCTTTTCTTTCCTTTTCGTTGTTATCCAATGAGCGAGTGTTTGTCACAAATTGTCAGTTGATTTCAATTCTGAAAAGCATTTTGATCTCTGTAACCCATTCACCCCTGAAGACGATCGCTGACCATGCTAAAAGCATGTTTCGCGGGCGTCTTCAGGAGTCAGTGGATGAGTTGATTCTTATTTTTCTTTTCCTTCCTGTTCATTGTTATCCACTGAGTGAGTCTAAGTCTGTAGGTTTCAATGCTGCTGTTTATGCATCGGTATTTTTTCTTTCTTTTCGTTTTCAGTCACAGTATTTATTTATCTGATGTTTATGTTTACACTGAATAAATCAGTTGCTTCAGTATTCAGTATTTCTACTCTGTATTTTCATCTTCTATGTCCGTCTCTGTGTGCGTTTTTCCAAGTGCAAGTGGTCTGACAGTCCTCAGATTAGGTGGGATCGGGGACGGCGGTATTCCGTTGAAAAATATCGGTACGGGCAAAAAATATCGCGATAATACCGGTACGGCCGTCGCCTGCGGTACGCAGCCCTAAAGCTGAATGTTTAACTCAGAACTTGCCCAGTTAGTTTGGGGTTTGCACCAGTGTCAACATTTTTTTTTTTTTTAATCGTAATGAAGTTTTATGTCTGGCATTCGTGAGACAGAAATAACTTTAAGTGTCCCAGAAAATCTACTGCATGTTTGCACGGTAAAGGTACCACAAGCCAAATCCTACACTACCTACAACACAACCCGAGAGAAAAGTTTGTAAAAACAGAGGAAATCCGCTGCTTCCGAGCGAACTGAAGTCTGTCTTCTAAGAGCGACGCTGGCGCAATGAGCTGGACACATCGGACAAAAGCCTACAAGGGGAGGAAGCGTCCAGCGTGCGGAATTAGGTCATGTTATGCAATAGCGTGGCGTTGGCGCTGGCCGCCTACGGAGAGGAAAGCCATACATAGCCTTGCGCTTGTGAACGGCGCGCAACTTGTTATGTCTGCAAGGATTAAAATTTGGCTTAGTGGGAGTGTTGCACTTTGATTACACTCATGTTGTCTGTAATAAGAGCCGGCACACACATTCTTCATACGTACAGATATGAGTAAAAATCATGTATGGGTACGAACGCATATGATGTGCATGTGTGTATTTGTTGCAGTATGTATACATGTATGTACCCTACTCTATGTTTGATTTACAACGAGCTGGTGTGTGAGGAAAAAGAAGTTCAAAAAAAAAAAAAAAAAGAGCCGGCAAGGAACCGTTAATGACAGGGGATTTGGTCCAGTGGTCTTAACCACTGGACCAAATCCCCTGTCATTAACGACTTCGGATCCTGAGCTGCCGGGTTCGAGTCCCCGGTGGGCAGGAATATGGTGGGATTTTTCCTTCCCATATCGAGTCAAATCCATGTGCAGACTCGTTTGCGGTGCCTGTCTCGCCTTCGTGTACACACGCACGCACAAACATCAAGTGTGCACGCTAAAAATCCCACGTTCATCTTTCGAAGAAGAGTATAGGCTGTGGCCGGTGGCGTGGTAAACAGAAATACATGTACTGTCGCACGCACCAGAGTGAATAGCAGGATGGAGGTTTGCACACAAAGTAGCGCTTAACGGCAGCAGGCTTTCACTGCTTCGTCCTCCAGCCCCGCCGCCTGCGGCGCCGTGAGCATTTCAGCAGAGATGGATATGTGCGCCGAGGAGAAGTCTACCTACCAACCAATCGATCTTGCCTGTTTTTCGCATACAGGGACAAAACCGAAACATGAAGAGTCAGAAACGTGGGATACTCATGCGCGGTACGAAATATGTGAAAACTTGAGTATGCACACGTCACACTTGGCAATGTAACAATGAATGTACTAACACATTAATCAAAGTCGTTGTCTGGTTGATAAACACTGAGCCCCTCTCTCAGTCTCGGTTTCACACCGACAGACCGAAGTCTGTTGGAAACACTGGGTGCTACCTTAAATTTGAAAACGGAAACACGAAGTGGTACTGTTTGGAAACACTCTGTACTGGCGGTGCTACTACTTTTGAAGCGGAATAGCACCGGAAACACTGCCGTCCAGTTTGACTACGTTTACCGCGGTACTCGTGACACCGCATTTTTTGTGTGGAGCATGCTAACTCCACGGCGGGGCTGTGTCGTCTGTGTTAACTGAACCTGAAACTGAGACTACCGGTGGCACCAAAACCCCACCCGTGGTGTTGGGCGTGAGGCACAACAACTGACAGGGAAGTTTTAAAGTTCTGCCCCCGCCCGCCGCTCTCCCCCCCCCCTCCCCCTTTTCCCCCTCCCTCCCCCCGCCCCTCCACCCCCCCCCCCACTTCTCTCCCCCCCTCCTCCAACCCTCGGGTTGGGTTGCACATGCAAGTTCTGCTGTGGTAAATTTAACACTCCAGTTTGGGCTTTTTGAGAAACCGGTTGTCCTTGAGCGCTTGCCATTGCCCGATCTCTCAGTATCTTTTCAAGGCACCGTGAATTGTGGTTGCTGATACCAGGTACGATAAATAAAACAGTAAGTCAGGTAGGTGCTTATGTGTGGGATTTTGTTAAAAAAAAACATTTCGTTCCTTGAATTTGTTCAGATTTCTTTGCAGATTTCTCAGAAACATACAAGGTGTTGGGGAAGGGGGGGTGGGGTGGGAGGGGAGGAGGGGAGAGATACCGATAACAATAGTATAGTTAACAACGGTAGAAGATCGTTGAGTTTGCAGCCGATGTTTCACGCCTGCCGTTGCTATTGTACAGAATTGTCTACTAAATATATGGAAGAGAGAAAGAGTGAGTGAGTGAGTATTTTAAGGCTTAACGCCGCTTCAGCGACAAAGACTAATTCGCGGCAGCCACAAGTTTGAAGGCCCCTTCGTTAAAAGGTAAAAAGCTGGTTTAAAACAACCACATGTAGTAAATATAGGCTAAAAGTTTATACGTTAAATGAGATTCTACCAGTCTTTGGTTACCACAAGTTCAAATGGAAGAGAGAGAGAGAGGCGGGGGGGGGGGGGGGGGGGGGGGGGATTGGATCTTATATTACACCCTACTCCTCCTCGATACTTCCCGGTTTCTTAATTATGCTGTCAAAATTGAATTTTCACACGAAAGCTGTCCAGCTGGTATCTAGCGAAAGTGTGGATAGTGACAATAGGGAAAAAAATCATTTTAGGGTGTCAGTTTCATTTCGCAACCAGCTGTTCACTGTGTTCAGACAGTACGAATGAAATGAACAACACATGTAAAGCTGTCGCTGCGTTTTATTGCTCTGCTTGTCATTAACAGTGATATACTATGTCAGAATGTTTATTCTTGCGCTCTATTCCTCCATTGCACTCACAAAGATATACTGTCACTACGTCAGTGACACTTGCAGATGAGTCACAGATTTATATGTTTGCCCGGTAGAGTGAAAAGCAGACGGCAAGCACATAAATAGGCAAATGAACTCTCTGTCGTGTATTAGGCTACATATTACAGGCTCCGGGTCCGTTAATTTGTTCATCAAGTGTTTTATTTCTTGTGTTTTTTTCTGAAATCATTGATGCAGTTTGGTAATTTCTGTTTTGCTTTGTTTTATGCGTGCTTGCGCATGGCAGTGTGCGGACATGCGTGCGTACGTGCATCTCTCTCTCTCTCTCTCTCTCTCTGTTTTTTACTTTCTGCGTTGGAGAATGACGAACTAGCTGAAGTTTCAACACCTCACCGGCAAAATAATTGTGCAATTTTTTGTGTTTGTTATGTTTCAGAATCCTTGAAAAGGCTCGAAACCTTTTGATCCGCCCCGAAGAGAGTTAGACTGACAAACGCAATGGCCGGTAAGTGGAACGGATGACATACTCCTTGACGTAACAGAACACATAATTAACTTACTGCGGGGTCATCACCGTCATGCTACATCACAATTTTCTATGTCGTCGTCGGGGGGGAGCCGGGGTGGTCGAATGGTAGAGCGTTGGACTTCTAATGCTCGGGTCGTGAGTTCGATCCCGGCTGGGGCCGAATATTTGTGCTGGCTTTTTCATCGTTGCCCCGTCTTTGATATCACCCTATGTGGTGGAAAAGGACGTTAAACCCCCAAACCCCCACCCACTCACCCTATGTCGTCGTCACCTTTGTGCTATATTTTCCGGAAATTGAAAAAAAAAAAAATCCATTGACGATACGTTAACTGATTTGCTGTTCTTCCCCCTTCCTTCTTCCGTCTTCTGCTGGTCCACGTGAACGTAGAGACATGCTTGTCATTATAATCATGTGGACTAAGGGCATAAGCGCCTATAAGTTCCACTGTGCTTAGCTCCTTCTTTCAGATGAAGTAGTCCAGACTGTGTTCGTGTATTACTATTAGTTTCCCTTGTGAACGTGACTTGACGGTTCCCTGTTTCTTTCTATGTTTCTTTCCTCTTCCTGCACCGCCCCTCCCGCCCCTCCCCCCCCCCCACCACCACCATTAGCGCCATGAGCATATCAGCATTAATACTGAAGTGTTTAATGTTTTCAATAATAATAATAATGAGTATTGTATAGGCGCTTTACCCAGTTTCGTGAATCGGCTCAAAGCGCCGCGAACTGAACCCAACACGCACGCTCACGTGAATCACACGCATTTTGTCACACACTCGACATAAACACATTACAATCACTTGGTGCGAAGGGTCAGCTCAGCTATTTAAATTTCGGAATTTAGAATTGCATTTATTTTTCAAATTTGTTGGGCTGAACATTTCCAAAGCAGAGGGGGAGGAAGCCGGAGTACCCGGAGAGAACCCCCGACGATCTGCCCGAATGAACGGCGCCACATACGAGAAGGAAAAATTCTTTGCCCCGAGTGGGACTCGCACCCATCACCTCTCAGGCTCGCATTGGTCACAGTGACAAGTCTCTTAACCACTAGACCACCGACCGCCTTTAATGACGCATTACCATGGGTTTTAGCTGAAATGATAATTTTACTCGCCCTTACAGGTCTGAGGAAACAGAAGCAGTATGACTGGAAGGATTCGAACCTCGCACTCTTTGGTTCCGACGTTGAACGACAGGTGAAAAGTGAGTACACTGTACCGGAATGTATTCCCGTCAGTTCCTGGTGCTCTACTGACGTGTCATTGTGCAGAATAAAGGAAAGAAAATTAAAAAGCGTGCAGGGCGTCGCCAGTTGAAGAGGGACTTTTTTTTTTTTTTTTGGCGGGTGGCCCTAAACTGACGGAACATGTATTTATGTGGTTTCCTTTGTCAGCTCAGTCCGTGTGTGTGTGTGTGTGTGTGTGTGTGTGTGTGTGACAGAAAAGGAAAGGGGGGGGGGGAGGGGGAGTAGGAGGGACTATGCTAGGCGAGGGTGCATAAGGACTCCTTGGCGCAGTCTAGAGTTCAGCCCGAAAAATCTCTCTGGTGCACAGCGCGGTTATAGGGACAGCACGAAAGCTCCTCAGGTTTGAGAAATAGTTCGGGCCGAAGCATGAAGCAGGAGCTGTGGCGGGCATTACAGTGAATGCAACTTCCTGTCTTATTGGTGATACGCTGAAACACACGGACGGTGGCCATAGAGTAGAACTGAAGCAAGTAATTGAACAGTCATTTTTTTTAGCTCTATGTCTTACCGTCGTCAAAACACATTGTTGTTCAGTTATGGACAGTACGTGCATGATTTTTTTTCTTCCCCACAACAGAGGAGTCAGCAGAGAGCGAGCCAGCGTGGAGAAAAGCGGGTAAGAAAGTCGGCCTTCAGGTGTGGCGCATCGTCAAGTTCA
>JACVVK020000069.1:987500-1107500 GCA_018292915.2 Batillaria attramentaria
GGTGGGTACACGTCTGAATAATGGTCATTTTTTTTTTTGGGGGGGGGGGGGGGGGATAATCTTAAATAGTTATTTTAGATTATACCTATCTTAATACCAAGACTGTTTTTAATTCATAGAAATCTGGGGTGTTTTTTTGTTTTGTTTTTTTAAATTCATGGAAATCTCTAATTTAATTGTAGTGCTGTTTCTTATGTTAATTTGATGTGTATCATTGTCTTTGTTTGTCCACCACACACAAATTTCCCTCTGGGATAATAAAGATGTATTGATTGATTGATTGATTAACAGGTGTCGCAGAACCTACTTTTATTGTCTTTGACAAGTATGAAAGCTTGTGCTGTCTGGTTGGCTGCTAACCATAAGTTTTGATGAGAATGTGCCCTTCTCATGCTAGAGAAAGAGGAAGATGCATCCATCCCTCTCACTCACTGTATTCAATGTTTGCAGGATGTATTCATCTTCGACACAAAATCTGAACTGTTCGTCTGGATTGGCAAGGGAACAACAATGGCGGAGAGGAAAAATGCCATGACATATGCACATGTAAGTTCCAGCAATGTTTTGTTGTTGTTGTTGTTGTTTTATTGCTCTGATCACCAAAGTCAGGCTACCATAACTTTCATGTAAGTCCATTGAGAACAGCTAGATCTGGATAAGTGTGTTCGCCAAGCAGAGTCAACGGACTCTTTTAAAGTCGCTTTAAAGTCTCATTTCTTCCAGCAGTATTATACAGACTAATTATACAGACTAATTTCTCTATCACCACTGTTACCATCATTGTCTTTTTTGGGGATGTCGTGATAAGATGTATCATAGCTGTGTGTACGTAACGTGTATGTGACGTGTATTTCATGTGTATGTAATGTGACGTATTTCATGTATATATGTATTGCCACCCTACTATTGTGAGGCGCCCAGAGCTCCAGCAGGAGGTTGGGCGCCAGATAAATCCTCATTATTATAATTATTATTATTACAACTAAGATCATGTTATTTTGATGGTGATTAGTGGATAAAATGTAGTTTACCTCAGGATTTAAAAAAAAAACACACACACAAAGAAACAAAAAGTTTGACAGCTAGAATAGCGTAAGGTGTGCCTGTGCTCTCCATGAACTGACCATAAGTTCTTTCTGTTTTGTGCTCCAACAGAACTACCTGATGAAAACGGACCACCCCCTTGTCCCTGTGTCATGCCTGTCTGAAGGAAGGAAGATGGCTGCCTTTGAAACTGCACTTGCTGCCTGAACAAATACTTGTGCTGCTTGCTTGCTTGACACGGTCTGTCTCAAGACAGAAAGAACATTTTAACGCAATATTTTTACATGGAGTATTTTTATTCAGATATAGATATCTCTTGAAACTGAACCAAGAGCAAGAAACATGACTACATGGCTGATATCGATCTTACCATGCGGCAAATGTTTTTTACTGCTTTTGACTTAACTGTTGCCAGGTGAGAAAATCTTGCTGGTTTTAGAGATTTATATCAGAATTCCCACACTGTAGCAGAGTCTTGGACGTACATAACATATGTCTCTGATCGTAGGCGCATAGTTATATGATCTAATATTGTCATACACCGAAACACTAATGCATATCAGAAAGAAAATACAAGTGAAACACACTGCCTAAAATTTGCTGAAAGATTTTACCTGTCTTGTCGCTACAGTTTATTCTTGAAATCTACACACATATCAGCACTGCAGGAAATTAAGTTTAAAGCCCTGCACATTTTCAAAATATAATAATTATGGATATGTACGTGTTTTGTGGGCTGCTGAACTGGTTCCAGCAAACATTTCAAAGCAGCACTACTTGCTGATCTAGTGCTAAGAACTTGGCTACCCAAAGTGTACCCGATAATATTATGGATGTAGCTGTCTGAAATGAACAGAAACGTGCCAACTGCAGTTGTATTTTCGGGAGCATTTTCATTGTTGCGCTTTCGTTGTTGAAGTTTTGTGCATCAGGGGAGATAATCAAAAGCAAAATGTAGGTGCCATACTCGTTTGCTCATTTTGTTTTGTTTTAGCGTTTTACTGGTACATGTATCATCAGACTTGATCAAAACATTCCTGTGAAAATTCATCCAAATGTTATTCATTTCGCTGTTTCTACATAACAGTTTCTAAATACCTGCATACCTTAATATTGAAGTGGCTGTTTTTCATCATCATGTCATGTCATGTCACTGTGCTGCCATTTCATTTGCAGATGTGTGAACAACAAGCATAGGGACCAAACACTGTATGTGTCTTTTTCTGCTGCTGTTGTTGTAATGTTTCATGCATTCCCTACACACTGTATGTCCTAAACATTCCACAAACTTGATGTCATTTGCTAAGTTCAGTTAGAACAAAGTGATATTGTTTGCATGTGACAGGAGTTGTTATATTTATATATATAGTTACCACCCATTTATATCTCCAGCCTCTATAACCAAGACAACTGGACAAACAATATCAGGCTGTAAGTTTTTGTCCACAGATGTTAAACATTCCAGGACAATGAGTGCCCAGTTTTGCAATTTTTATTTCTGTAACTTTTGTTTATCAAGCGTTGCTGTCGTAACATTATTTTGTAGGAGGATACTAATGCTCTTGAGCCTGCATTGATCTACTTACTGACACACAGGGTTAAGATGATGCATAAGATATTGAGAAGAGAAAATTAAGCTATTTGGAGATGTTCTTCCTAAGCAACAGCTCGGAGCCATGGCATGGTCAGTTTTATAAATCGAGCGCATACGCTTTACGGGGATCCTAGAGAAACCCAAGTCCCACTCCTCCAATTGATGAAATGAATTCCACACATTATGCTTTTGGTGTCCCTTTTTAGTGTGGATATTGCTATACATTTACAGCCATCAACACTGCTCACGTTTCAAGTGCATGTATTCAATCTACATGCTCCTTTATTATCAAACTTTGACCTCTGCTCAACGACGGCTAGCTGTTCAACATCAGTTGTCATTATTTAAAGTATGACCAGTCCATGTGCATCGTAACAGCTCCATAGAATTGATCTGGGCCACCAGTTTTTGTCAGTTTAGTGATGACTGTAAATTATTAATATCAAAACTGCTGACAATTGTCTCACCCATGCTCAGTTTTAGTAAACAGTCTGAAAATAGCCATTGGATTGTCTGTCTTCTTTGTGTTTCATTGATCTTGTGGCAACTATTAAAAGGACACTTTTTTTTTCACATCAAACATGTGTGACTGTGCATATAGCTGTCCGTCCTTTCTTGATCCACATTAAGGATCAGCATGTTGCACTGTTTATCCATACACACTTACAACGTGGGCTTTGTCTCCAATTGCAGCAGATAGAGTGCACAGTTCGAGGACACTGAGCGATCCAATGACTTATGTGACCCGTTCTCACAAAAGGGACCCAAAGTCGAAAATTATCAATTTTGAGATGTGTATATCACTGCAATCTACTGGTTATGCAGTTTAATTCAATACAAGAATGAAAGCTGTACTACTAAAATTGTCAGAGATATCAGTAGTTGAAGTTGGCTACTCACAAGGCGGCCATATGACCCCCGGCACTCTTTTCGCCTGTAGCGGCATTCGGCCTAGCATGACTTATGGTCGCTTTCGCGAGAACGGGTCACATATAAGCTTTCTCCAACGAGAAGATGATAACTGCATACCATTCAATTTGTTCTAAATGCCTCGAGATCTCTCATAAACTGTCATCCAGTTTAACCCCTTTGAAGCTGCCCAGCCCGGTAAATTCCACATGCCAAACTTCCATGGCAACACTAATATGAGTGAGTGAGTGAGTGAGTGAGTGAGTGAGTTTTTAGGGCTTAAAGCCGCGCAAGCCACAAAGACTAATTCACGGCTGAGTGTGCCTGCACTACACGAAAAAAAAAAAATGTAACGTCGGACAAAGGATGCAAACTGGTCTACAGGGTATGCCAACCAACAAAATTCTGTTCTTCTTTATCACAAGCTCTAACCTCTGTTCTACAAACAAGTCCAAACACTGAGTCAAAGCGTATTGAGGCTATCAGTTTTATTGACTATATCCGACAAAAGAACAATTAAGGACATAGAAAATAACCACAAAAGATCAAGTTGACCTACCAAAGATGGTAAACTGAAGATCGTAACAGACAGGGGGAGTACAACAAAAAAGTACAGTACACCCAACCCAGAAGCTAAACATGAAATTACAAAACACTGGAAAGACTTCAATGTCAAAAACATATAGCTGTTGGTCAAAAAAAGTTGACAGTTTGTTCGGTATGCTTAATGCTTTCTCCACCATGACCAATACACAAGATTCCCCCACAGCATCCACAGATTCATCCGCAATAGAAAAAGTTTATGTGGATCAGCTTTCACTTCCACTTTCAACTGTTTTTGAAGGTGAGAGTCATACTAAAGGTTGTGTAGACAACATCTTGAACATTTTAAGCACACATGGTGGACATTTACACTTTCATACAAGTCGTCACCACTGTGGTTTTTGCAGCTTTACACAAGTTTTTATTATCAACCTAACTTCCAAGGACTACAGGACAGAGGAAAAACAATAATATATAATAAAGAGAACAAAAGCAGAAGCAAGAAGCTTAAAAAGCCAGTAGTGAATGGTGTAAGTGTAAAAAAAATTATCAAAATCATGTTACCACTAATAGATTTATATGGCATTACTGCTCAGAGTCTTAAACAGAATCAATTGTGAAAGTTGTACATGTAGTATGAAATATAACTAGGCTATAATGTTCAGTCATACCAGAATTAAATGTAACTGTTAACTCCAAATTTTCAAGCAAACGTTGAACAATCACAGAAATTATTCACATGGACACTGTAAAAAAACAGAGTGTGAAAAACATGTGTTTCAAAGTTTGTTGTCCTTACAAAGAAACACATTAACCCTTTCAGCCCTTGCTGGTTCCAGGCCTGAATGCTGTCACTGTCCTGGGCACTTTTTGCCTAGCCATTCAGTCGGTTAAAAAAACCAAAATCGCTCAAACCCATGTGTAGGCCTGATCGATACAAAGGAAAGGAAGTGCACAGCAGAGTAGTGCCCCTTGCTTCATGAATATTCAGTAGTCTGGCCAATGAGGAGCGAGTAGAAATTTTCACTAGCTCGCAGGTACATGTACTTGCGTGGGGCTGAATGAGTTAAGTATAAACACTACAAAGACCAAGAATGTAAAATATTGCACACTACATATAAATGTATATGTCTAGTTTAGTACACGTAAATCCTATGATTACTTCTGATGTGCAAATCCCAAAGCACCATTAGAAAGACTGTTGGTAGCAATCCTAAACCTAACTCTGAATATATATTTATATAATACCTGTCAAAAATTGAAGATTCATGACCCCAAATCCACAAGCTGAAACAATGTCTTGATCAAATCAGTTACGAAGTTGACGTGATAAACAAGCGTTAGCACCGCTAGAAAACAATGGAACCGGTGATTAACAGACAACAATGCCCAATGTTTATTACGAAGAGAACATTTCAAAATGTCATGGTTTCACACTGGCATGGGATGTGGCATTGTTAAAATGTCATGCCATTGATTTCAACTGTGCCTGTATGTATCAAACTTCTATCTTTGTTAAATATGACAGTACCCTAATGAAAGTAAAGCTTATATAAATATCTTGGTGAAAACTTCAAATACCCACTGCGGAACCACGATGATCAAAAATATACGGTTTTTTTGTTTTACTCCATGTCTCTTAATGATGTCTTAGCTAACAACAGTCTATAAATGTTTACTCAAGCAAGAAAAACCTAAAAAAGAAAAAAAAAATCATTTCTGGCCATCTTCATAGACAGTAAGGCGAGGTACTAGTATAGCAGCGAATGATTACCCATTAACATGCAAGCAACCTACATTTTCTACTTGGGCGTGAACTACAGTAACTCCAGTCGTTGCCCCCATGCAGAATAGCTTGCACAATAAAAGCACTTGCGGCGTGAACATGATGCGTAGTGTCTGTTACGTGGTTAGTCAACGTGTAACAACAACAAGGCAGTTAACATCAGCGACTGACGACTGCAGATCCAGGGGGAAGTAACTATCCAGAGAGGGCCTCCGAGAATTGTTTGCTCTTGCACCCTTCTTTGACGACTGTAATGGATTTCCACGGGCTGCCTGACTCTCGAAGATAGTTCTGTTCAAAGCCAAATATATAATGCAGTGCAGTGCTGAGCATACTTTAAACTGGAAGTGAGAGATATGCTTAATGTTGAACAGTATACCATGGGCTGTATAAATATGATATGTTGGGATGTTTCCCAGCAACAGAAATTGTCTGCTGGAGAAAAAAAAAAATGTGGTCACCTCAACCAGAAACTGAATGACAGAAACAAAACCATGTATCACCCATGTAAAGAAAAAAGTAAAGGTATTTTTAAAAAACAAGAAAAAAAAAAGAAAAAAAGCACTGGGATAGGGAACCTAGGAAGACGGAAAACTTCTACCTCAGTGGACACAGAAAGCACAGGAAAGGCTGAATATTATGGTTACGTTATATATTATAATGCTTACCATCTACAATACAGGTGATTGTCTTAAGCCTATGTATATAACACACAGGATGTAACAGGTGTGGAAGTGTGTATGCTAGTCATCCGACTAGATTCGGCGATATAAAGCATGGTTTTTGATTCTGCCCATCTACCATGCATGTAGGAGTGCCACGAATAGGGAACTGCCAGTTCTGGTGTATATATGCGTCTACAAAGTACATAGTAAATAAGCACAGTAAAATGAAGGATGGATGGGAGAAGAGAAGAGAGAGATGGGGTCCATGGATCCAAGGGAAATTGGGTCAGGTAAACTATGCGAATTGGTTCATTCAAATTAGCCACTTTTGCCACCACAAAAACGAAAATGAAAAAGGAAAATAACAAGAGAAAGATTGAAACTTAACGAAAATGTCACCGGTTAGCTAAAACAAGAACAAAAAAACAAAAAAAACACAACAACAAAAAAACCACCAACAACTCTTGAAAAAAAACACAAAGAGAGAGTGATAGAGATAGAGAGAACCACAACACTAAGCACGACAGATGAGTGAAAGCACCACAACCACCATAGAGCTTCTGCTGTAAGGGTTCGGGCAAGATGCTCTCACTGAAAACAACCCACTGCACATAACAACAGCAGGCAGCAACTGATAGCGAATCTGTCCTCCCATTCTGTGGCTAAGCTTCACTTACAAGAGCTGTACATTACATGCAGACAAAGCCACAATGATGTGCCTTCGATACAAAGCAGAACTATAACGTGACTACCCAGGGCAAATGCTAACCAGATGCGAAACTGTGACAAGAAGGGAATTTTAGGCCAAAGCGGCTGAAAAATCTGCACGTTTGGCGCCCTCCTTCAATACGGAAATGGGACGCCATGGCTGGCCAGATGATCGCAAATAGTTCTGTAAGCGAAAATACACACAAACACACACGGATATAAAACACATTGTCCTGTGGCCGATATAATGTATCTCTGAAACGGATAAATGCACCTGCAGACCCTGTTCCACTGTTCACTTGCACAACAGATAAAACCATTTTTCATGCCACCAGAGAGAAAGACTTTCTACAGATCAAACTGATGGGAAACAAAATGGCTGACAACACAATGGAAATTCCTAGAACAAAAGTGTCTCAAAGAAATCATAAATACATTTATCATTGAACACATATTTCATAACAGAAAAGTCAGAACCCTAAAACAGAACACACATTGCACACACACACACACACACACACATGGGTGGGTGGTTATTTGGGGGTTTAACGTCCTTTTCCACCACGTACGGGTAATATCAAAGACGGGGCATCGATGAAAAAGCCAGCACAAATATTTGGCCCCAGCCAGGATACGAACTCGCGATCCGAGCATTAGAAGTCCAACGCTCTACCATTTGGCCATCCCGGCTCGCCCCCCACCCCACCCGCTCCACACACATACACACACGAACACACACACACACTTACGTGTGCCAATGGCAATCCATTTTTCTTTTCCTTAGGATCAGCATTGGCTCCCACCCACACAAAGACAGTTTCGCCAGCGTCAAAGATGAAGACATCCTGTAATCAAAGTAATGTTGCTTATCTCATCCACCCAGTTTGTTGAACAGTCTGCACCGTCAGAGTGTCATTATGTCCAAATGTTTCTGAGGACCTGCACTCCACAGCGAGTCTGGACTACAATCTTATCAACTGCTTGTGGAATTTGTATATGCAGAAATGATTCCAAGATGATTTATGAGCTTACATCTTACAGTGGGGCGGTCGGTGGTCTAGAGGTTAAGAGACTTGTTACCAATGCGAGAGGTCAGAAGTTCGAGTCCTACTCGGGGCAAAGAATTTTTCCTTCTCGTATGTGGCACCGTTCATTAGGGCCGATCGTCAAAGGTTCTCCCCGGGTACTCCGGCTTCCTCCCCCTCTGCTTTGGAAATGTTCAGCCCACCAAATTTAAAGAAAATAAATGCAATCCTAAATTCCGAAATTTAAATAGCTGAGCTGACCCTTCACGCCACGTGATTGTAATGTGTTTATGTCGAGTGTGTGAGAGAATGCGTGTGATTCACATGAGCGTGCGTGTTGGGTTCAGTTCGCGGCGCTTTAAGCCCGATTCATGAAACTGGGTAAAGTGCCTATACAATATTCTTTACTATTACTATCTTTTCATGAATATAAAAAGAATGATAAGCAACAATTGTCCAATTTATACATGCTGCAGTAATCTTCAAAACTCATCATCCAAAACTCATTCATTGCCATAATGGGATACACTACACATGATCAAGTTTAACATCTCTTACATCCGACACGAAGTCTCCAAGGGTGATGTCCCCTTCCTTCACTGGCTCATAGTCGCGAGATTCAACATTCACCCTGAAAAATTATGACACAAAGCATTATGCCGGTAAACTGATGAAAAATGCCAGCTGAAAGTACCCTAAACCTGTGCTTTGTATTTTTTCACCTTGTACTGGCTACAGCTTTTCTTGTTTTTCTACATGTACATGTATTAAAAAAATTACATACACTAACCCTAAAAATGTAGTCATCTGTGCATGAAAATAATGTCGTGGTTAGTACTTTCAGCGGTGATGTTTTTACCGAGCACCTTTTTTTCCTCTACAAACAATGAACACAAATGCAGTTTCCAGCAACCAGAAAAGGTTATTGTGGATACCCATGATTTTTCTATCTTCAACATCCAATGACCAGAGAAGGTCTGAAATGAAGAGCTGTGGGGGCGTGGAGGACAGGAACCAGTGGCCAAGCAGATCCTGCGGAGAAAGTGGGGCTGGACTGGACACACCCTCAGGAAGCCAGCATCCAGCACTACTCGCCAAACCCTGACATGGAACCCGCAGGGGAAATGGAAGAGAGGCCGGCGTCGCAACAGCTGGAGGCGGGACGCTGAGGCAGAGCTATGTAAGCAAGGGGATCAACTGGACTGGAGTGGCAAAAGTATCCCAGAACAGAGTGCGAAGGGTCGTCGATGGCCTATGCTCCACTTGGAGCCATGAGCCTAAGTAAGTAAGTATGATTTTTCTCATGACATGTGCTGCTCACCTGAGCAACTTCTTGTCGCCATCGGCATCCTCGTCATCGGAGTCAGCCTCATCACTAGGTTCCTCATCCAGGAAACCAAAGAAGTCATGCTGTCGACAGACATCAAACAAACTGTGACATTTGACATCACTTTTGTGAACTACACTCCTGCTGAACAAGTAACCATGATAACTATGATATACTTTATCCCACTGTCACAAAATGTGTTATTGAATAAGGTAACTGTGGTCACGCATTTTAAAACGGGTGAGAAAAGTGGGGGGAGTGGTCGGCAGGCGGACTTCAATACACTCTGCCACCGACGACTGACGGACAAAACTTCGCCCATACTGACTGATGACAGTCACCCCTTGAGGACCGAGTTTGACAACTGACGCATCGACAGAAGTGGTAGGTGGAGACTGCCCGCCACACGCACAGACAGATATAAGCGGTCATTCCTCCCACGGGCCATCACCACTGCAAATGGTTATTACAAGAGGGGACAACCAAACGATACCTTTTACCTGATACCTTTTACAGTTTTTTACGGTTATTAATCTATTTTGTATTTATGTGTGTGTATATTTAAGTTTTTATGTTTAGGGAGTGCGTGAATGTGTGTGCGCATCAGAGTGAGTGGGTGTTTGAGGAACATAATAATTTATTCTTAATCAAAGGAGGAGCAGGCACTGTAATTTCCCTTTTTATGGGATCCAATAAAATATCTTATGTCTTATCAGTGCTCCGAATGGTCCATGAGCAAAAGGCAGAAAAGCACACAGCATTTAGTTCCAAAGCCTTGAGCATGCATTATGCTAGAGGTGTCCAGGGGCATGCCCCCCCCCCCCCAATTTCTTTAAAAGTAAGACTAAAATCTGTTTACCGGTAATTTTTGTGCATGATTTGAAGTGCTTCAGAGGAGGAAAGTTTAGTTTTGGAGGAAAAGGTTGGGTTGGGTGTTTGGGGGTTTAATGCCTTTTCCACCACATACGAGTGATATCAAAGACGGGGCAACGATGAAAAGGCCAGCACAAATATTTGGCCCCAGCCGGGATACGAACTCACGACCTGAGCATTGAGAGTCCAACGCTCTACCATTCGGCCACCCCGGCTAGGCTCCCCGTTTTGGAGGAAACAATCTGGAATTACCAGTAGACTAAAATCTGTGCAGTTTGGTGCGTATGATTTTAAGTGCTTTAGAAGAAGAAACACACACTTTTTTTTTCTTTTTTTTGGGGGGGGGGGGGGGGGGGGGATTTTTTTTTTAGCCAAAAGTGGAAATGTTTTAAAAGGTGGAAGATTTCAAACCTGTTTATCTAAAAAACTGCAAAATGCAAAGCTGGTTCATCTATACATATTACCACAGGAATTTTTTCCCCCAAGATATAGTTGCTTGGCAACTACACATGTGACTGATAAACAACTGTACAAAGTTCTACTCCTAGGCTAAAAAACAAAAACAAAAACCCAATAAATGTGTGGGCTTTTTTTTAATCCAATTAAAATAAACAACAACAACAACAACAGAGATCCTAGGTGAATGACTGGTGACAAGAAAGGTCTTAACTTGTAACACACGCAAATTTTTATTTTTTAAGAAACTTGACTTACACCAGAGGAGGTTCCATCCTCGTCCAAAACCTCAGTGTCGGCATCTCCCCGTTTGGACGAGACACGAGCCAAATACTGACTTGCCTGAAATGAAAAGACAATTTTGAGGTATTCTGTGTAGAAATCCAAAGAAGTTGAATATCACAACTTACTTCCTAATAACTTACTTACGCACAAATAGCTGTAAACCACCAGTGAGTCACATTCACATTAAATAACACACACAATGCCGAAGTCATGCAAAATCATAAACATGTTTCACACCTCTGAGGAAAGCTTGTCTGTAAAATAGCATTCTATAATTCCGCGTGTCTATGACAACTGTACAATGAAACCTAACTACTGCAGAAACTGCACTCCATACAAAGCATGGGTTTATATGGTACCTGCAGAGAAAAACACTGATATTCACCTCATTCCTCTCAAAGGGACTGGAAGATGAGCCATTGAACTGGTACAGCTTGTTCCCAGCATCAAGGATATACACATCGCCAGACGTCACCAGGCTGCGAGCACGAGGGATCTACAAACAGTAATGTTAACAAACAAATATTTTTGGTACCGATACAAGTTTGTGTGTTTGGTATGAAAAAGCTCTGTGAGTGTGTGCGTGAATGTGTGCATTTTTTTTGGCCCCTGTCCATATCATCTCCAAAATCCAGGTAACTGATGCTCAGTTGATATGGTCTGCCTGTTAGGGAGAGCAAATGTATACCAGCCGTCTGCAGGGGAAGCAAATGTGCACCAGCTGCATGGGATGGGGTGCAGAAGTATCCAGGATTTGGGTCTCGCAAGTTGAAGTAACGTGACAGCTAAATTCATTTTATAAATATAACTTAAAAAAAAAAAAAGCATTAAACAACTGTACCCATCAGATGGTGAAGATGTAACTGCATGTATAGCATCAGCTGTAATTTCACTTTCATGACATGAGCTTTTCAATGAAAATAGCGCGGAAATATCACGAGAGCTGATTGGACTGAACGACAGGGTACAATCGCCCCACTGAGTGGAAAGCTGGAGTACATTCGCCCCCCCCCCCCCCTCCCCCCGGCATATGACTGGGATACATTAATTTGCACCCCAATGCGGGCAAATTATACCAACTTGGTCTCACTAACCTCCTTGATCCTGACAGCACCACTCTTGTCCTTGAAGAAGCGCAGCAGTCTGGAAATGTACTCCTCAGGGGGAACTTCCCGGAACCCACTCTTGGCACCGCCCTCCATCATCCTGTTAACACAAATACCATGAGAGCTTGACCCACACAAAATTCTTTTCATGAAAAAAAGCCAGTGTTTCCGATAGCTTTCACGCCAGTCACAGGGACCCTCTTCCAGAATTTCAGGGGTTTTTTTTTTTGCAATTTCTGAAAGCTCCTTTGTAATACGGGTTTTTTTGTTTATTTTGTTTTCTGAACCCTCTGTCACAGTGCTGCTGCCTCTGGCAGTGGGTGCAAGACCTCCGGTGGGTGGGTGGGTGGGTGGTGGTGGGGTGGGGTGGGGTGGGGTGGGAGGTGGCGACATGCTGCCCATTGTATGTACGTGTATATACACGGAAACATTCAGAATGGACATGTGACATCACTTCCTTGACTACAAAGACAATGAAAAACATACAGAACTTTGTTACTCTCACTCTGCACAGACTAAAACAATCTGTGCAGAAATGCACATCCCCAGACAATAAGTGAATGTATATAACAAAGGCACTACTGAACCAAAACATTTTAACTCTTACCAGTTCGCTCCCTTGACCATCGTAATTTAAATTATGATGAGCCACTGGGGATTTTCCTAGGGCCGTCACTCACAGAAACCTGATTATTATTTTGTTTGAACACATTGTACGGGCTTCTAACATAATAATAGAAGTGTTTGTTGTGTTAATTTTGAAAAATAAAGATGTTTCACTGAACGGCACGCTCGGAAATTTTCGGTAGTGTTTTCTGAGAAAACCTCGCTGTCGGACACCATTGTTGTGTGCCCACGTGCGATTTCTGAGCGACTGTCTTTTGCGATTTTTACGTCAACATGAGTTCAGCCGAGTCATCCGATACTGAAAGTGAGGAGTTTTATTCCGAGGATGATGATTCTGAACAGGATCGAGGCTCCGGCAGTTCAGATAGGGAGAACATTCCACCAAATCGCCGGTTCGATCTCACGTAGCGTGCCTATCATCACTTCAAGTATCCTTTCGTTTTGCCGTATTTACAAGGCTTATATGCTGTATTAGTACATTTGCTGATCCATAAATGTATTTAGCATACATTTTTTATTCACAGGTGACTTTTATTCTGTGCATGCTGCCGCACATAGCGCATAGTCAAGCAGTTGTGTTTTTGTTTACATCATGGCCGCCGTGTTTATTACTCTAAATAAATCCAGTAACAGTGGGTGGAATTACACAAACTATAGCTCTTATGAAGCAGAATTGAATGTAGTTTTCTCACAGTCTATAAACAGACATGAGAATGAAATAAGAAAAAACTTTTGTTCATAAGCAAAACCAAGTATTTGAAATGTCGGAGTGTCTGATTACACAAATAAAGAATTATGATTTCAAATAACTATAATATTTGTGAATCAACTGTGTGTTAAGTGGCATAATTAGGTAGAGAATTCAATTTTCTTTCATTTGGTGTATAATTATGTGCACATACAATGATTATTGGTGATTTCATGGTGCCCCTTTAGAACCCACCAATTTTGGCTCATGCACTCATCAAAAAGCAGCAAACTGGTAAGAGTTAATATTACATTTACACAGTATCTGCTTACTGAAGGCCCTTTGGGAAGTAGCTCTTAAAGAGCTTGCTCTCGTGACCTTGAACTTCACGGTGCTGTACCGGTTTGTCGTCTAGCAGTGTGTCAAGTTCAACTGTCTTGTAGGCTGCAGTTCCGTACTCATCCTGCGACCAAATTAGAAGTTACAGCAATTTTATTTTTTTAAGAAATCAAAAGCAATACACAGAATACAGAATACTTTATTGATCCCAAAACTGGGAAATTGCAATTCTGGCCCGCATACTAGTAAAACACACAGCTGATAAACATTTTAATATATGAGACTACAAAAATAAGTAAAACAGCCAGTCTTGACCAGCAAAATTACTCAAAATCAAGAATAAAACACACTATGACATAATACCATTTCCTGTCACATTCAACACTCATTGATACATTTATTCCGACATTCACTCTGCACTTTCACTCACTCTTCTCTTTCTCTCTCTCTCCTCAATCCAGGTACACACACCTGTCTGTCTGTCTGTCTCTGTCTCTCTCTCTCTCGTGTGCGTTCTGCTTGAACACAGTGCACTTACAAAGTGAAGTTCCCTGAACACACTGATTTTACCATACTATTTTACACCATTACAAAGATGTCGTGTCCTTGTGCCAAAAGAGTTCATCAAAATTAAATAATACAAATGAACTGATGTGGTGTACAATAAATTAAACTTATTTACCTGGGAACTGTTCTTGCCAATCCAGAAGTGAACATCGTAATTAAGTTCCTCCGTCTCTTCATCCTTGTAGGTCTGTATGAAAAAACACGGAGGGGAAAAACTGATAAACATGTGAGCACAAGAAACAATTATTCTGTCACACTTCAGCTTATTAGAGCATTTACAGAACAAATTCACATGCGCAAAATTATTATTGGAACATAAAGTATTACCATGATCTAAATGTCTCAGAAAACTAAATAATTACAGGTACTCTCAACACAATCTGCAGCATTTTCCCTTTCTGTCATTAACAAACAACAACAAAAAGTTTAAGGACATTGCCCTTTCAGTGAATCCATTTTATTAAGCATAAACAAGGACCCCCCCACCCACACACACACACACACACACACCCACCCCTCACAAAAGTTCAACATTTCAACTCACGTTAAGAATGATGTAGGAGTCACCATTGAAGAACTCGCCATAGTCATCCTCGGGCCAGTCCTTCACCTCAAAATTCTATTGACAGAAACATCACCACAGGTCAAATCTATCCTCAGTTTGATCACCAGTTAAAATCAAAGAAATGTCAAAGGGGTCATGCATAAAAAGTCTTCTTCTTCTTCTTCTTCGATCACTAGATGGAGATGCCAGTCGCCCGCACGAATGCAGCCGCCCTCTGAAGGTCCTCCAGATTGCCGTAGAGCTTCACCCTCAGCGGTACTGGTTCTGGCCATGTTTCTTGTCTGGGAGCTTCATGGAGCTGGCAGTGTTGTAGCAGGTGTTCAGTATTCATGACGTCTGCATTGCAAGCGCACTTCTCAGGCTCGCCAATTTTGAATTTGCTGTACATATGTGCGTTTAGTCTGTTGTGTCCAGTCCTCAGTCGGAACAGGATAACCTGGTGATGGTCTTTTCCTCAGCATATGATACGTGCCATAAAAAGTCTAACATACAGGCAAAGGCACATGACACATGACAGTGATGACTGAGTGACTCTGATCAGACACACACATATATATATATATATACATACATGTCTCTGCTCCGATCAACAAGATTTCAAACAGACTCAACCTGCTTAATTACATCACACTTTCATTTTTTTCTTTGTTTTCCATGTACAGACCTTTCTAACCCTGCACACAGTGACCCCCCCCCCCCCCTTGACATTAACAAGTTAATGAAAAAAACAACAACAAAAAATGGCCAGCAACAATCGGAGTACGAGTCCAGTAAAGGTACATGTCCATATTGTGGTGCGAAGGTGGTGCATGGCAACTGCTCCACCACAGGGCTGCCATATGGTCAGATAACTTAATTCGAAAAGAAGAAAGTCAAGCTCTCCAACCTACCAAGAAACCAATATGCAACACACTGACTGTCATTTGGTAAGTGTTTAGGTCCTATTTACTGTTTGACAACAGATACATAGGTTACCACAAAACTTAAGACTCATAATACCGAACACTTTTGATGATGACAGCACTGACCTCAATACGCCAGACCTTCAGACCAGGCTCCTGACCTGCTCCCTGCCATGCTGGCTCCTGCTCCGCAGACTCCTCTGCAAACCAATGATTAACTCTTCGAATTATAGAGCATGTTTCGCACCTGGTAAGCGGTTCTTCCAATACTCTCTTTAAAGATCAGAGTAGTATTTTCAGACTTCACTTCACACATGAACTCACATGAATCCGTGCACACACACACACACACACACACACGCACACACACACACGCACACGCACACACACACACACACGCACAAGAATATCTTACTCTTGACTTCCTTCTCTGTGTCAGACCCAAACAGAGCCAAGTTGGAGTCCTTCCAGTCATACTTCTTGGCTTTTACCAGACCTGGAAAAAATTTATCAAATAAACAGACATGCGCTGTGCTGTGCAGATTTTTTTAAACTAAACTGACTCATTTCACGTTAAAGACACTGGTCACATGGCCTTACAAGAAAGTCGCATGAAAACAAATACTACTGGGTGTAAGCCAAAAGAATGATGAAAATCTGCATCCATTAATACACAATCTGCAGCATTACATGTCCAAACACGAGACCAACATCAGGCTTCCCCAGAATTATTTTACCCTTGACAGATTTCACAAGTATAGCACAATCTCAGGACTCAAGGTATCAAAAAAGCTGCTGGATACGCACTTGTAGGCTACCACCACCAGAACACACCACTCACCTCTGGACATCTTGAAGGACTTTCGGACACAACCTTAGGAAACTGAAGAGAAATCTGAAAGAAAAGACAGAACCGATTAAAAAATTTTCTGGAAGCGAGACTAGCAAAGCTTCTAACAGTCTGACATGCAAGTCTAATCTAAAGCCAGTGTGACCGGATGATAATTAACCCAGTATTAACTAAACTACTGGCTGCTCACAGCAGCGTGTTGACTTGCTCCGTACCAGTAAGAGACAGTGGACGAGAAGCAAAATTTCTGACGTAGGTGTACTGACTCAGCCGGACCTAAAGATGCTGGGGAAATTCCCAACAGCAGCTCGTGCTGGTGTCAGATTTTACTCTCCAAGGGAGGGCCAGGTTTTTCAGATACCGCTCTATCTGCAATCAAGTAGAAACCCCTGCCATCTCAGCAACCTTAGAACTCAGCTCCTGCCAAAGCTGTCTGCAGAACTTTCAGTGATCCCCCCCCCCCCCCCCCGGGCATGTTTCCCATGAACTCTACCACAAAACAGAATAATCATTATACAGTGTGTACGTGTTGTAAGACTTATGCCATGCTGACAATCATTATTAATTTCTTTGTTAGTGTACCACTAAAGGTCATGAGATTTGCACCTTGAATGAAAGAAAAACTGAAAAATTCATTACTTGGTGCTACGCTTCTGAAGTTCAGTATTAATCTGGAACTCTTACTTCAGTGCCAGCACAAGCACGGCAATCACCAGTGACAGAAAGCTAACTGAACAGTCACTCTGACACTGGCAGCGCCACGGACGTAACTTATATTGCTGCCTTCAAAAACTACAGGATGAAATTAAGCAAGCACTGCCCGCTGGAGGAAAAAGTCCTGGGCAAAAATATGGTGCTGTCCCATAAAACTGACAAAACATCCTGCTCAAGTTTACTGAGACATTCTGAAATGCTACCCAAATCCAAGGACCAGGTTCCTTGGCAAAATCTGAAGCAAACTACCTAATCCACCCATGCTGCCATGACAGAGTTATACGTATATATGCAAGACAGTAATTTTATAATCATCTTTAATAATCATAATTATTCATCTGTATGCCGACAACTGTAAAACATGTCATACAGTGAGATTGCATTATAGTAAGGTTGACCTGTAGCGTTGTTTAACCCGACATCCAATCATTTGTGACCCAGGTGACCATGACCCAGACGAACTCAACTGGATCGGCACCTTAATGCTCTGATTTTTTTGTCTGGTGATTCATGCCAGCAAACTCACTCACTCTTTCTTTCTCTCTCTTTCTCTCTCGCGCGGGCATTATTGCAGTATTTAAATGTCACTCCAGTACGCACAATTCTGCAACCAGCCCAATTTCCCACATATTGAATAGTGTTTCGATGGTAACCGAATGCACTGATTGCTATTAGCAGAGCTGCATCTGTGTATCCACCAGTTTCACACCATGAAGTGGCTAACACCCTTCAATTTCCCTCTTCCCTTTCACAAGTACATGAAAAAAACACTTTGTACCAGGAAGACAGTTAAAAACAAACCGTTTCTGTCAACAGCGATTGCACAAGAAGCAGAGAAGGATGGTAAATCTATGAGGACACCTACACTTGAAAGATGACACACTTCAGTTTTATCAGCCTGGAACAAGGAAGACAAACAAGCACTGACGTAGGGTGAGGCCTTAAAACACACACACACACACACACACACACACACACACACACACCAAACCCCTAAAAACCCAGTACATGTACTTCCTTACAAGTGAATTGTCAGTGTAGATGTTGGTCATACACCATGTGAGGGCCTCTCAGCTGTTAAGTCTGGCAACAAATAGTTTAACGTTCTGCTGATTGTGCAGTTCCTCAAACCATCCCACAGACAAATGGATCACTTCAAAGACCTCCAGGCAGGGGTCATTGTCACTGTATATAGCAGCTGTGCTGGACACCATGCAACAAACAAATACCCCCCCCCCCCCCCCCCCCCGCAGAGGCACAACTCAAGAGGTACACGAAGCTGACAGTACTACAACTTCATGTCTGTGCTGAAAGCAAAGTCAGAGCCCAGCATGAAGCAGGGCACATAACGGCAACTCCACTGCTAATAATTAAGTGATTACAGACACAGGGGAAGTGCAGGTGAGGGCGATGAGGTGAAACAGGGTTATGTCACCCTTCCTGAACTCGAAACGCTAGTTTGCTGAGTTTTCGCCTGTTTCTCCTGATGAGTGCGTTACAGTACTGACATGAACGCAACCAGATGTGTACAAGGTGTGGAGGTGTTCGCTCATCTGTACTCCATGCACATACTGAAAACTGAATTTGATCCCCCCCCCCCCCCCCCAAATCCCCATCAACCAGAAGATCGAGAAGATGTATGTCTACACTCTAGTGGTATACTACACCAAGTGCTGATTTTTGTTAGTGTGTTTTTGTGTCTCCCCCCCCCCCTCCATACTGTGGGCAATGAAAGAAAGGTCTGCACATTAAGACTGCAAGAAACTAATGCCCTGAAAACTGGTCATCACTATTAAGGCCTTCAGTGAGTAGATTTATATCAGCATTTTCTACACTGAACATATGTCCATAAAGCAGGGCACGTCAGTCTGCATTTCCAGCAGACGGAAAAAACTGGGATTTTAAGAGTGAAAAAACATGGCCTTGACACTGTGTGATTTTAAGCTGCTCAGACTGGCTGGTGGTCCAGACATTGCTGGGATGCTTTTCTCATTACTGCAGCAACGTTAACATACACACCTTCCCTCCATGTTTTTTTTTTTTTTTTTTCGAAAGCCGGCAGAGCGTAAACCGGGAAGGGGAATGCAGTACACTAATTCTGAACTGACTGAACCGGTTGCATGGACTGATCTGCTTAATTTAAATCACCTGCGTTCGTAGGCATGTGATGACGTAATAAACGTAAACCTAGTACGCTGAAGATACAGCAGTCGGGTGCAATGGCTAGGCCTAGGCCTATAGCTAAAACTCTACCCCCACACCTCTTCGCGGCCTCACCCCGCACACACCCCTCCCCAACCCTGACCCTGTAGTCTGCAGAACGTCACCCGTTTTTCATGCATCATAAACTAAAAGATCTACATCAATATGTAATGTATGGACTGCATGCACCTGCCTAGCCTTGGAATCGACGGCGTCCTTATTGATACTTTGTGGACAGGGTGGGGCACAGCTTGAACTCAGTGAATCATTATATATACATGTACATGCTGCACTGCCGGCTGTAACGTTGGGAAGAGATCAACAGTGTCAACAGCATGTGCTAGCTCAGCTTTCAACGGTGAATCTCACAAGACAAACACACCATGTATTGATCAGACATGCTGGTGTTACTGACCATGCACAACCATTACCCGCCATTCACACCTGTGCACCCGGTGCATGTGCTATTGAAAGGAAAAACTGCTTGCACGAGAGAGGAGATGAGATGAGATGGTGGTGGTGGTGGTGGTGTGGTGGTCCGGTGGTGGAATGGAGTGGAGTGGGGGGTGGGGGGGGGCGGGGGGGACGGAGGGGCACGTAACGTTGAAGGGGGTCGCGTCTGATGACAGAGGACGGGTGATATTCTTTTCAAGGAGGGCGGCGATGCTTAATTTAATAAATGTCACCATGAAACAGAATGACAAGTCACAAGGAATCCTGTGACTGAAGCTGCAGTGCACACGCTGGTTTAACAACACAGGCAAAGATATGCATTATAAATATTCAGACCCAAGAAACAAAGAGGAAAGGTGGAAACAACCGTTGCGTACATGCCTCGGGCTTAACCAAAGCTAATGGCCTTTAAATGTAAGTGATCTGGAAAGCGTGATGAAAACATTTTAAGGGACATACGAGAACTTGACAGTGATATGTACATCCTATTATAATTCTTATCCTGATCCACTCTAAACTGCAGCTGCTAGCCGGTTCCCAATAAAAGCCTAGGTGAAACCTAAGTCTCTTCTGTGCACATATATGCTTTCTTTGTTTATGTAGTGTGCTTCAGGGGCAGTTGTGCATGATGGTGGCCATATAGTAAGGAACTGGTCGACCTCACTCTATAAACACAGACACCGCGAATGCAAGACTAGAAATGAGACAGCCTTAGACAGGCAGGCAAACAGGCAATATGTACAGTGGGGCGAGACTGAAGTGGGAGTGGGGGAGGTGGAGGTGGAGTGACGCATAATATAGGTCAAGGCCATATCATTTATGCTTTTTTAAAATAATGCATCTCGATTTTTGGTTCAAGAGAAACTGGTCCATGCAAACAAATCATAATCTGAACACCAATGCGAGTCAACTCTGTGCACGAAACACGAAGTGTGATTCGTGCAATCGTGAATGCAAACCCATGTGAAATGAAGAACTGATTTGTTTACTGAACAGGTCAACAAGGTGTGATCAAAGAAAGTGAAAATGCACACAACTCTCCATGTCCATCACGACAGTGTAGACAGAGAGGCGCTGTGGAAGCTGCTAAGGCACTATGGAGTTCCCGGGAAGATCATCTCCCTGATCCAGTGCATCTACCAAGACATGAGCTGCAGGATTGCCCATGCCGGCCAGTTGTCAGAAAGCTTCGAGGTGAAGACCGGAGTCCGCCAGGGATGCCTGTTGTCTCCGTTTCTCTTCCTCCTGGTCATCGACTGGATCATGAAGACCACTACAGCAGGCAGGAAAAACGGGATACAGTGGACACTCTGGACGCAGCTGGATGACCTCGACTTCGCGGACGACCTGGCGCTCCTGTCTCACAGCCACAGCCAGATGCAGGACAAGACTACGTGCCTGGAAGCCACATCAGCCGGAACAGGGCTCAAGATCAACAGGAAGAAAACCGAGCTGATGAAGATCAACACCACTGCCAACACACCAGTCACAGTCGGTGGAGAGCCCATCAGGGAGGTGGAGTCTTTTGTCTACCTGGGGAGTGTGGTTGATGGACAGGGAGGCACAGACCGAGACGTCACAGCCAGAATCGGCAAGGCAAGGGCAGCAATGGTCATGCTGAAGAACGTCTGGGCATCCAAAGTTGTCAGCATAAGAACCAAACTTCGCATCTTCAACTCCAACGTGAAGTCAGTTCTGCTCTACGGATGCGAAACATGGAGGACAACGAAGACGATGCAGCAGAAGATCCAGACATTTCTCAACACCTGTCTGAGGCGCATCTTCAACATCCGATGGCCAGAGAAGATCCGGAATGAAGAGCTGTGGGAGCGAGCGTGGCAGGAACCAGTGGCCAAGCAGATCCTGCGGAGGAAGTGGGGCTGGATTGGACACACCCTCAGGAAGCCAGCATCCAGCACCACACGCCAAGCCCTGACATGGAACCCGCAGGGGAAAAGGAAGAGAGGCCGGCCTCGCAACAGCTGGAGGCGGGACACTGAGGCAGAGCTATGTAAGCAGGGTACCAACTGGACTGGAGTGGCAAGACTAGCCCAGAACAGAGTGCGATGGCGAAGGGTTGTCGATGGCCTATGCTCCACGTGGAGCCAAGGGCCTAAGTAAGTAAGTCTCCATGTCCATAAGCGCTTTCTCCTGCACAGGTTCTGGGAATAATGTCTTGAAAACACAAAACATGAAACAAAATCTAAATTACAGAGATTAATAACATTTTTTTTTTAAAGGTCCACTGCTCTACCATTCGGCTGCCCCCCCCCCCCCCCCCAATAACAAGCCCACCACAGATTGCATTGTCATCCTTTCATCATGTTAACATGGCTGTGTCATGACACCATTCATGGAAGACTGCACTTATTTGATCGCGAAACCGTGACAACTAAATTGTTTTGTTTTGTTTGTTTGTTTGTTTTTTGTTTTCAATGTATTTCTCGCTGACATCACAAGGTGCAGTATCAATTCATTAAAACTGTTAGGGTAAACACATACCATTCCACGAATATCTGCTGTACGTAACTGTGGTAACTTGACCGCATCAGGCTGTTTCACATTTGTCTCAGCCCTTTCTTAACACAGTTACAATAATATAATATAAATTTATTGTATTATCGTAACTGTGTTAGGAAAACAACATGCAGAATATCACTGTGATGAGCTCCCGCAAAAGGGGAGGGGACAACAGCTGATTTGGGATATATGGCGATATTGTTGTCATGGTGCGAAACCATGACGTGAGAATGTGCGAGAGAATGGCGAACGGATGTGCGAGTGCATGTGTGTGTGCTTGTGTGTGTGTGCTTGTGTGTGTCAATGGAGTCACTGGCCCGGAGTAAACTTCAACACTTCTACAGCCCTTCTGATTGGTAACTTGCATGTTGTTCGTTGTGTTCATTCCTGCATGGTGTGCGTGAGTGTGTGTGGATGGTTGATTGATTGCATGGGTTGCTTTGCACCGCCTCAACGGCCATACACCACATCCTGACAAGAGTAACATGTATTTCGGACTTGTAGTCGTGTGAAACGACTACAATATTAGCATCACTAAATTATGGAGGAAACAAGTAGAACTAAATCTTGGCTTCTCCGGCACGGCGATTGTATGCTATCCAAGTAACGCGTTGCGGCGAGCCCAAACTCTGAACTGGAACTGAGGTCAAAATGATTCATGTAGCTACAATACAATACAATACAATAAATCTTTATTATCCCCTTAGGGGGAAATTATGGTGTGGGGATCATACAAAACATAAGATAGTACATTAAAATCACTCAAACAAATAAATATACACTGCTACAGAGATTCAGTGAAATGTCAGTTTACATAAGCATGTTGGGTATAATTTATACTAGCAGGGGTATCGTATTGGCTTTTGTTGTGGGGGGAGGGGGGCAATAGTTTATTAAAAGCATATTTTTGAGTAAATGTTTACCATACTGCAAGCATAACTATCACATCTATCCCGGCTGGGGCCAAATATTTGTGCTGGCTTTTCCATCGTTCCCCCCGTCTTTGGTATCACCCGTATGTGGTGGAAAAGGACGTTAAACCCCCTAACACCCACCCCATCCCCTCTTGTGACTGGCATGACTTTACAGCACATCATACTACACATTTCCCCAAGTTACAGTTACACCCCTGTGCCATGAACCGTAGTCATCCCCGAAGCAGTTGAGATTAATTCATCATTCCTTCGGGCCATGTCCCCAACACACAGGAAGGGGAAATTCCCATCCACCAGTTAGCTTATGTGGCCTGCCCTTGTCAACCAGGATGCAGAAGATGATTCACTTTGCCACTAACACCTGCCTATGCTTGGAAGACAGGGATTTAGACGAAGTGTTGTTACATGTACTTCCATCTGCACATTGCTACTGTCATTTCTCTTAAGTTTTGAGTGGAAAATATTGAATATATATTTCACAGTTTTGTCCAAAATGACAACCCTTCAAAATAATTATTCATTCTAAAGTGTACGGCTCTTGATTCAGGTGTAAAATCCCTAGGTTGCTGAATAAGTGCAAGTACTTTATTGTGATAATTTTTATATACCCATTCAAATTAATAATCTGCAGGACTCTTCACAGCCACGTGTGTTGGAAAGGCCTTAAGGGCTGTACATGCTCTTGTGTAGTCTCATTCCAACACATACCTGCAGTCCACACACCTGACATAAACATATATATATACGGGGCTACACATTTCTTGCATTCCCACCCCCCACAATTAATTTTCCTCATGACCACCCCCTGAGCACTTCCTCTCCATAGTACTGTACGCTGAACGCACAGCACAGCATGAGAAACAATAAACAGGCCCAGATTCCTCTAGAGTCAATTGTACTGTCAGTGCTGAACTTGTTCTAACAAACAGTGGTACTACTGTGATGCCACCGTCCCGTCCCGTCGCCCACTTGTAATGCCAAGTAAGCAACTCTTAACAGTTTACCGCCGTGAAGCTAGTGAGACACTCCCGTGAACAGCAAAGCCCAAGACACACTATCAACACGGTTCAGTCAAGGCAACGCCCAAGCCTACACACACTGTGAATGACTAACGCTGTAAGAATACTAAGATTATCGTGTTCTGCCATTACATACCACTACTGCTGGTAACGGAACACATTTCAACACTGAGACTTGACAAGCTTAACACATCTGCTGTGCACCCTTCCTTTTCTGCTACAATACACAATACACGTGTAAGCGCCTAAAAAAATCCATCGCAGTAAAGACTTGGCACGAAGCAAAGAAAAAGAAAGCTAGCATCTATACAGCGCATTGATTCTAATCACAAATTTCTCTACCCGCCGCGCCCCACTAGATCTACACACGATTGAAATGACTGGTTTATTCTGACCAAAACACCTCAGAAACGTCAAAAACCAAAAGCACTTACAAAGAGGCCTCAAATGGGAAAAACAGAACCCTGAAGACAAGGAAAACTCCTTTGCCGAAGAGGGCGTGCCCAAATGGCGGGTAAGAGGAAAGGACCGGCAGAACTGAAAAATATCATTCCAGCAAGCAGCATGCAACCACAGACGTTTATACCCCTTCTATCCTCTTCAATACAAAAGTGAAAGCACATTAAAAAACAAAGGCATACGAAATTTTACGAAAAGAAGCGAGAAGTCGAGTTGTTTACCTGTAGGTTCGGCGCTCCGGGTTCGTCTGCACAACTACTTCCGGATCTGTGCTGACCTACCCTTTACCTTTTTTGGGAGGAGATTGGTGCGCGCGCGCACGAGCGTGGCTGGCTGGCTGTGCGCAGTCTGCCTTGAGAATCCGGCTTTGAAGTCTTCCGCACGGCAACTATGATGTATCAATCTCTGATGTTCGAGTGTGGCGAACTTTGAGTGCTGTAATTTGTGAAATACGAGGGCCACTGAGAGACAAAGTGAAGGTTTGCGATGAGTAAAGTGATATGAACTGACCGGCGTCAGTCCGGCGAATCCGGCGGCCGCGTCAGTCAGGCCCTCGGCCGGCCCCGGCCTGGGGACGGACTCGGTGAACCGGCGGCGGCGGCTGAAACGGCTGCTGAGACGGACTGGACACTGAACTTGAACAATTTGACTAAAAAGACTCTCAGTGACGCCGGGTGAAAGTGACCGAACCGAGAAACAAACAAACAAACAAACTTGAACTGAAATTCCAAGTCAGGGCCTCTCAGTTCAGGGTTTGCTGAACGGGCAAAAGTGACAACTTGAACAAACAAACAAAACACAGAACAACCAAAATAAACAACAACAACAACAACAACAACAACAAAACCCTGCTCATCAGTTTCGAAAACAGCCTGGAACCGACGGGCCGGCAAAAACAACAACAGCTAACCTCATTCACCCCCCCGGCCCCCCCCCCACCGGCGGGCCCTCAAAAAACAACAACAACAACAACAAACAGAAAAAAAAGGGACGGAGTGACTGAACTTGAGAAAGCTTGTGAATGAAGGCGAAGATCACTTTCTGCAAAGGTACTGACTTCCACTGAGTCCCGCGGCCTTATAGCCAAGGGGCCACTGTGATAATCATTGTAGACGGGGGCCACTGTGATAATCATTGTAGACGGGGGCCACTGTGATAATCATTGTAGACGGGGGCCACTGTGATAATCATTGTAGACGG
Source organism: Batillaria attramentaria (assembly GCA_018292915.2). Taxonomy (NCBI): domain Eukaryota; kingdom Metazoa; phylum Mollusca; class Gastropoda; family Batillariidae; genus Batillaria; species Batillaria attramentaria. Next base: position 1,013,862 of record JACVVK020000069.1, read on the forward strand.
GGGCCACTGTGATAATCATTGTAGACGGCCTACCGGCACCGACGTGACACTGACTGAAATGAGTACTGACGGGAAAAGACAAATAAGTAAATGAGCATAAACATAATGACTCGGAACTTCAAAATACAGCTATTACACCAACAACAAACTGAAAGGACGGATGCTGGTTTTGTTCAGTGAAGCTCCATTATACTAGGCCACATATCATACAGTGTCACTGACGGTGCAATGTGCAACTGAAAGGCTAGTCAGTCCAGCTTTTGCTGGTCTCGTTCACACGGCTGTGCTCCTTGTAAATCATAATAATTTCAAGTATTCTTGTCACTGGACCGGCCGGACCGGCCTCCGGCTCAGTCAGTGGAATGCCGGAAGGTTCACACACACACACACACACACACACACACACACACACACACACACACACACACACACACACACACACACACACACACACTGTCAGTGACAACAACACGCGCGCGCGCGCGCACACACACACACACACACACACACACACACACACACACACACTGTGACACAAACACGCGCGCACACACACACACACACCGTCGGCACACACACACACACACACACACACACACACACACACACACACACACACACACACACACACACACACACACACACACACACACACAAAACTGAAGCAACACAAACTGAAACAAAAATTCAGTTGTCATGGGCATTCCGCACTGAGTCACCACTGACTGACGCCGAGAATCACTGAGCGTTCGACACTTAATTACTGACCTTCCGACTGACGACACTTATAGTTCACTAGTCAGTTGCTTGGGTATTTGGAAAGAGTTTTTTTGTGCTGTCGGTTCTTGGGGGGGTCGTTTTTATTTGTTTGTTTGAGGGGAGAGGGCGTCGGGATGGGCTCAGCCACGGTTTTGGTGGACGGAGTGGACATGTAACTAAGACGCCCGCCGGGGAAGGGGGCGTGGCGTGGCGGTCACCGCGGGTGGCCGAACCAAAGACCTTAGATAATCTACGGTCTTTGGCCGAACTGACCTACAGGCCGCGCCGTCAGTCATGAAATCTAGTCTTCCCTGATCAGTTTTGGGTTTTGCCGTTTTGTTTTTAGTGTTTTTGTTTGTTTGTTTGTTTGTTTGTTTGTTTTTCAAACGTCACGGTAACCAAGAACATTAAATTCAGTGAACTTGAAGCCAACACCGTGACTGCCGACTGATGCGGTTCAGTTTATGTCATCAGTGTAATCATAGTTCTAGCTCCTGCTTGGTAGATGAGCTAGCACGGACGGACGGTGGTTAAAAAACAGGAGAGGATCTGTATTTCCATAGGCAGTAACTGAGTGCCTGTGCAGTACAATCTGGCATAACTAATGTGTTTCTGGTTCAGTTTTGATGCCCACTGAGCCATCGGATGAAGAATTGCCTCCCCTATACCACTCTTTCGATCGCAAGTCTCGACAGGTCTCGACGCATCGAATTTGGCTGTCTGCTCTTTATCAGACGGAAGGTATACACTTATTTCTTGTCTAGGAGTATGCGATTCCTGGTTGTTCCGTTATGTAGATGTAGTCGTTGCTGTTTTTGTGAGTCTGTGTTTTTGCGCCATTGCGTGTCACACAGCGATACCGGCTGATGACATTCCAGCCTGATAGAAAGTCAGTAATGAATCCTATCCGGCCGTCCCATCATCCCAGTCAGTTTTGCTGTACTTCACGCTTTATAAACATTAGGCCCTATAGGGATTTTCCACTTTCCCTGCTCCTACTGGTCCTAACACACAAAATATATAGACTGTCTGCTATAGACCTGTTACTGACAGAGCCGTCTTGCTAGCAATAATCATGTTGAATAAGTCATTTTGGTTCACTCTTCATCTGCAGGATTACTGCTACAGAAAGTCCATAAACATTCAAATACAAGCACAGTATTGAAATAAAACAGCATTCTATGCATGTAGTTAAGCTTGATTAGTCTTTGCTACCTATGGCCTGAGACGGCGAACTATTCCAAGGCAGGTGCGCTTAGTATCGTTTGCCCCTTACAGGAGCGCCGGAAGATGTTGGGGGGAGGGGGGGGGCATAATCTCAGAGGGGGGAGACGCCAGAACCAGTGAAAGGAAGGACGTTGCCCGGAGAAAGTGAAAAGCGGGGGGGGGGGGGGGGGGGGGGCGTTCAGATGCTGCGCAGACAAAAACCTTTACGAACCAGGGAGCCACTGAAAGGAAGAACGTTGCCCGAAGAAAGTGAAAAGCAGGGGGGGGGGGGGGGGGGGGGGGAGTGATTATCAGACGACTTTCTGCCAAGTCGTTTTGATATTTCATGCAACGGCTAAACTGAGTTCTCTGTTGGGTGGGATGAGGGAGAGAGCAGGAAGAGGGGTAGGGGAAGGGGGGGGGGGGGGCAAGACCATGGCTTTGCCCCCCCTCTTGCCATAGTCACCTGATTTTCAAGGGGGGGGGGGGGGGCAAAAAGATACTCTTGCCCCCCTTGCTTGGTACAGGGGGGGCAGCTGCCCCCCCGGTTCTGGCGCCCCTGCCTTAGGTTTAGGGTTAGTGCAATGAATAAGCTACCTTGTGGTTATGGTACATTATGCCTTACGGTATGGTATGGTATGGTATGACAGTTCCTTGGCACACATTATCTGCCTCTTCTCAGGCGCTCAGGGTGCTGCAGGGCTGGAAGACAAAGCTGTGAAAGCCTGCTGCTGCATGCTAAGCACTACTTACATGTGCAAACCTGCACCCATGCTATTCACAGTTACATGTACTATGCTGAAAAGAAAGTGGGCGTAGCGCATTCAAACAAAGTGTAAAGAGCCCTGGAGGGCAAACTATACTAACGCAGCTATAGTGAATGCCTGGTTAGCACTGTGCACTTTCTGAGTATGCTCATCAGTGTTTTTATTGCAGTGTATCCAAAGGAAACCTCAAATTCTGGCCAGAAATGAAGACATACGATTCATGCGGCAACAGTCATCCATAGGAGATGGAGAAAAAGAAGTCTGAGGCGTTTGAAGGTAACACAGTCTGTGACCATACCGTCAGTGTGAAACAAAAGACTTCTATGCTGCAGACAACTCTATTAGCCTCGGAGATGTGCGGTTTGCTACATGCCGAGACAACACCTCAGGATGAGCATCCAACGCTACAGGCAAGTTTATCAAAGCACACCTCAACAGCTTTGAAGCAGGGGCGTGGAGAAAAACCTGACCAGTCAAAGACCTTTGCTGGCCCCTCCGGTGGAAGAAACCCCAACTTCGGGCCCAAAACAGTCACGGTAAAGACAGAACATCCTGATGCAGACAAATTTTCCAGTGGGTCCAAACCAGTCACAGTAAAAACAGAACCTCCAGATTTAAACAAATTTTCCAGTGAGACCGAATGGACCACAGTAAGAACAAAGCCTTCACAGTCATGTGAGTCTTCTTGCGAGTCTGTATTTGCCACAGCAAAGACCGAGCCTCAAGATTTCAAGGAGTTTGAAACAGTCATGGTGAAGACGGAGCCTCCAAATTCTGATGAATTTCCTACAACTCCTTGTAGGCAAAATGGAGAACTAGTAAACAGGAGTGGTGACGGTGATGATGATGACGATGATGATTACGGTGATTTCCAGTGTGAATCTGGCTTTAAATACCCATGTAATCCTGTGTTTCCAGTTGCGCTATACCAAAATACTCACAAATCTGTCTGTGAGGCCGACATAACCAACAATGACACATCTTCCCAAGGAAAGAGATCAGTTTCTCAGATTACAGGCCACACTCTGACAACACAGCATCATTCTGAATGTGAGCATTCAATGCTGGAAGACAGTATTCAAACAGACTTCGGTGTCACAGATGCAGATAAACCATTCAAGTGCTCTCATTGTCCGTCTGCTTTCAAAACAATGTCTTATTTGAACAGACATGCTAAAATCCACACTGTAGCGAGAGCTTTTCAGTGTACAGCATGTCCTTCAGCGTTCAGATTTCCTTCAGAATTAAGGAGACATTTCAGGGTTCACACAGGGGAGAGACCATATACGTGCTCCCAGTGCCCAGCTACTTTTCGGTTTTCAGGAGAGAGAACCATTCACATGCGAATACACTCAGGGGACAAACCGTTTCAGTGTGGTCAGTGCTCTGCAGCCTTCCCCTCGTCCTCTAACCTGAAAAAGCATGCAAGGATTCATTCTGGAGAAAAGCCATTTCAATGCATGGATTGTGCGGCAGAGTTCACATATTCCAGTGACCTAAGACGGCACAGGAAAGTCCACACAGGTGATAAACCTCACTGTTGCACTGAATGTCCTTCAATGTTCAAAACACGGAAAGAATTGAAAATCCACATGAGGGTCCACACTGGAGAAAGACCATATCACTGCTCGCATTGCCCTTCTTCTTTCACACAGTTATCGATTCTGCAGAAGCATGTTAGGACCCACACAAGGGAAATGCCATTCCAGTGTCCTGAGTGTTCAGCTGTGTTTGCAACAGATTACAAGCTCAGGTCGCACTCGAAAGTCCACACGGACGGCAAACCATTTAAGTGTTCGGAGTGCCCACTGGCTTTCATTTGGCCCTCTTTGCTGAAGAAGCACACCCTGACACATACAGGTGAAAAGCCTTTCCAGTGCTCTCACTGTCCCGTCGCATTTGCACAAATTTATGACCTTAGAAAACATGTCCGGATTCATACAGGAGAGAGGCCCTATAAATGCACAGAATGCTCTCGTTCTTATATAGACAAGTCGGGGCTGACAAGGCACATGAAGTACCATAACAACAGAAAGCCACTGGTGTGTCGGGAGTGTGGCGAATCTTTCATCACCAGGCTGGAGCTGCACCAACACAAACGAAGCCACTCGGGAAAGAAACCGCATCCATGCAGTGTATGTGGCGCTGCCTTCCAGACTCCCGCTAAACTAGATATCCATGTCAGGATTCACACAGGTGAAAGACCTTTCCAGTGCTCTTATTGTTCATCCGCATTCATGCAGAAGCACGACTTGAAAAAACATACAAGAATTCACACAGGGGAGAGACCATTTCAGTGTCCACACTGCCCGCAGGCGTTCACGTCTGCCAGTGGGCTGAAGAGACACAAAGTAGTCCATACAAACGAAAGAAACTTTCGCTGTCTGGAGTGCTCGGCCACCTTCAAGGAGGCGGCAACTTTGAAGAAACACCAGAAAACACACACGGGAGAAAAGCCGTTTAAATGTCCTGATTGCCCAGCGACATTCACATTTGTTTCAAGTCTTCATCAGCATGCTACAGCTCATTCTGAGGAAAAATCCTTTAAATGTATGCATTGGCCTGCTGCATACAAGCATCCGTCAAATCTGAAAGAGCATGTTAAAACACATGCATCTGAAGAAACGTCTCCAACTCTTGACAGCTCGGCATCAACACCCGAAAAAGAAGTTGAATTTGAACACTTTTCAGAAGCAAACTCTGACGCTGCTTTGCCTAGTGAACACAACTCATCAGAGGAAAAAGACTGAAACTTTGTTCAGTGTTATACATGCATTACCTCTGCAACCATTCAACATTTTCGACCGGGGCGGTCGGTGGTCTAGTGGTTAAGAGACTTGTCACCAATGTGAGAGGTCAGAGGTTCGAGCTCCACTTGGGGCAAAGAATTTTTCCTTCTCGTATGTGGCACCGTTCATTCGGGCCGATCGTCGGGGGTTCACTCCGGGTACTCCGGCTTCCTCCCCCTCTGCTTTGGAAATGTTCAGCCCACCAAATTTGAAAAATAAATGAAATTCTAAATTTCGAAATTTAAATAGCTGAGCTGACCCTTCGCACCAAGTGATTGTAATGTGTTTATGTCCAGTGTGTGAGAGAATGCATGTGATTCACGTGAGCATGCGTGTTGGGTTCAGTTCACAGCGCTTTGAGGCGATTTATGAAATTGAGAAAAGCGCCTATACAATACTCATTATTATTATTATTATTTGCTGTGTAAGACCGGACTGCACATTCATCTAGCATGGGTGTGCATGCACCGAGACTGTGTACTTAGGGTTCCAGCTGTGGGCTACACGTGCCACAAGCCATGGGAGTCCATGCACTCAAGCTTTGTACATGTATAAGAATCCTGTCTGCCTGTTGTGGATGTCAGCATCCATAGTTACACAATTGACATCATCTGACGTCATCATGATATAACTAGATTTTGTAGATCAGTGCAGGATGACTTGCATTGGATTGCAAGGATCTCAATGTGGGGTTATGCTTGAATTCCACTACAGTGATGATATGTAGGAATGATAAGTATATGGTGCATCTCATTGTATTTATTCTGTTATTTATCAAGAAACTGGACAGTTCTTGTTCATGATGTCTGTTCACATCTGACGGCAAACATCATTAAGTTTCAAGAGAAATATTTAAAGAAATTGGTGGAATATAAGCATTTGACTACTCTGTATTATGGCTCTGTTGGTAAAGTTCGCCCATTAGGGGGTGCAAATGTATACCAGTCAATTCCGTCGATATTTCGCATGAAGTAACTTCGCAGAACAAAGTCAGCGGCCACGTGACTTCACTTCGCCAGACCCCGGAGTACATTTGCACCCCCTCCCGCGTTGAGGGGATACATTCGTCCCCGTTAGTGGACAACTGGAGTTTATTTGCCCCTCCTGCTCATGAGTATACATCTGCACCCCCTAACGTGCGAACTATACCAACTGAGCTGTACTATAAAATAAGTTTGCTGATGTTATCTGGTACATGTAGCAAGTTTCGATGGGCCATAACTCTTGCTGGAATAGGACTATCCTCAGGAGACTTCATGGGTATTTTTCCTATTTTACCAGAGACATACATTTAATGTATTTAATTAATACATTTAATGTATGTCTCTGATTTTACTAAGCATTTGTCGTGGAGAATTTGAGACATGGTTGTGCTACATGACTTTTCTTTGTTTTGTATAACAAAATGATTAAAATAAAAGTTGTGTGATCTGTGTCCTTGTGGTTTGTGTGTGTGTGTGTGTGTGTGTGTGTGTGTGTGTGTGTGTGTGTGTGTGTGTGTGTGTGTGTGTGAATGTTTGTTTGTTATGTCATGGGAATGTTGTACTGTCTCTGTATGAAAAAAAAAAAACTAAAAAAAAAAATTGACTGAACGTCTGTTACGGATAACTGCATGAACCATTCATAGACACTACTGACACAGTCCAACACAATCTAGTCAAAAATCAACAACATGAAGTGAAACAACTGCAGCTGAAATTAAGTGTGTTACACTTGACCTACCCTAAGAGGAAGTAACATCAGAAAATTATGTAATTTAGCCTCACAGTTTCTAACAATCAATGATTATATTGTTTGAGAAGGATCAGAGGTTTTTTTGTTTTTTTCTTTAGTTAATTTGTTCATTATAGTCTCAATGTTGCATTTAAAACATGGTTGAACGCGTGTGTATGATTGTGTGAGTGAGTTCGGTTTTGTGGATGACTAATAGATAAGAACGGTTTGCAACACGGCGAATCGGATTGCGCAACCGCAGAGCCACCAAGGACTGAGGACTCAGAGGAGTTCCTTCCCGTAGCGTACTCTTTCGTTGAGAGAATCTTGAAAGCGCGCAGTAGCAGACAACATTTTTCCGCAAAAACATACCGAGAATATTGTAATTAGATCTACATTTTTGATCGATAATTCACACATTCTCCGAGGTGAAGAAATGTGAGTAGGTCTGGACGAAGGAAGGCAGCAACTGCAATACGTACAAGGTAAGACCAGACTCTTCGATTTACGTGGGCCGTGTAATAAATCAGCGGGCGTCGCTTGCAGGATTTCGTAGAGCCACAGTGGGAAAGTAAACATCCATGGCAGAAGAGAGTATTTCACTCGGACACAAAGAGCAAACTATAATCTCTTGAACTGTGGCCTTTTCGCAGAAGATTATCGATCAGATTTCCAATCTGGTGTGCTGTGGACGTTTGAACAGGAAGTCAAGCCTACAGAGGTGCAACTGTCGACGTAGATTATTACCAACATTTTCTTTGAGTTTGTGTTCTTCTTTTTGCAGCTTCAGTAAAAATGAACACATTTCAGCCAGGCACTGCCAGCATCCCATCATCTAAGGTGGAGATCAGCGTTTCCTGCAGGTGAGAGCTGGTGCAGTTAAGTGGTAAATTGTGTAATTTTAATTTTAGCAGATGACCCTGTAACTTGTATAGACCATTGTACCAGGCTGTAGTCCAAAACATCTTTAGAGAATGTATGATACATTTCCCCTTGTTGATAAATAAATCTTGGTCATGTATTTTAAATTTGTAAACAGGTAGGGCTGTCTTTAATTTCCAGCAAGAAAGCACTCTAGCTGATACCACAAATACAATTATGCAGCATGACATATATATATTTTCAGAAACTGTCAGAAACATTACTGACAGTGACCCAAATGTTACAGACTTATTTATGGAATCTGATGAATAAAACAGATGTTAAGTGGTTAGGAATGCAGAGCAGTGAACAGGTGGAATGCCTTTAATTTCCTGCAGTATGCGCAAGTGTCCACTGATTTAATTACTGCAACGTACAGCTTGGTAATTTGAACTTGATGGTTTCCAGACCTTAGTTTTAGTTGACACCTGTTCTATGATTATGAAGATGTTTCACAGCAGATATGTCTGCTCAGTCACAAGTAATACATGTATATATGTACAGATATGATTTCTGCATGTGATTTCTGTGTGTGTGTGTGTGTGTGTGTGTGTGTGTGTGTGTTTGTGTGTGTGTGTGTGTGTGTGTGTGTGTGTGTGTGTGTGTGTGTGTGAACACAATTAAGTTTGCAGTGCCCCATACCTCATTGATAATTATATATAATTTGTTTTTAATAGGAACCTAAAGGATAAGGACACATTTTCCAAGTCAGATCCAATGTGTGTGCTTCAGATGTCTGATTCCAAGACACGTCAAATGCATGAGGTTTGCATCTGACTAACAGATATCTTCAGTATCAATAAGTGTTTATAAGTATATGTGTATGAGATATGTACTAGCATGTCTGAGTTACAAACTGAACAAGTTTATGATTGGCCCTTCTTTTTATATTTTCAGGTTAATTTTTTACTACTGATTAACTGACACATGCATATACGTTTACAGATTTGAGCTGTGACTATAGTCACGGCATTCTTCTTATATGAGAAAGAATGTTTTGTACAATAAATACATGTACTGCAGCGAGCAGAATGCAAGCAGAGAACTTTCTGAGCATGAGTTCAGAAATGATCGGCACCCACCATCTGTCACTTAATTGAAATCATCTTCCAGAAGGCATTTTTATTTCAGCATTCAGGGTCTTCTCTACAGGGTGACTACACATGAATCTTTAATAAGAGTCTTCTCCAGTCTGTCCATAAAAGTGGAAGTTACTGCACTCTTTCTGTGCAATCTTATGCTAGATCAATACGCTGGAATCATGATACCCCATTACCTGGTTTTTTTTTCAAGGTTGGACGCACAGAGATGATCAAAGACAGTCTGAATCCAGATTTTGTGAAAAAGTTCATCATAGATTATTTTTTTGAAGAGAGACAGCTCCTGACATTCTCAATGTGAGTAGTGTTTTTAATTAAAAAAAAAAGGTCTTGTGTGTGTGTGTGTGTGTGTGTGTGTGTGTGTGTGTGTGTGTGTGTGTGTGTGTGTGTGTGTGTGTGCTCTCAAACACACCTTAAAGTAAATAAAATCAGATATGATACCAGACATGCATATGTGTGTGAACTCTCAAATTAGGGCCAGCTGACCTGCCTAGTCTTTAAAATCATATTGTCAGAATGTCCAACGTATGTGCATTTAATTTTTTTTTCCCAGATATGATGTTGATTCTCCAAGCCAACAACTGGACAGGCAGGTGAGTTTAAAATACTTGGTTTGATTGCACAGTCTTATTGTACATTAATCACTAATATCTTTCATAGTTACATTCACTCTTTCGATTGAACATCTTTAATTCTGTGCAGTCATTTTGCATGCAAGTGAATGAGTGGAGTTGTTTATTCTGCAGGATTACTTGGGGAAGTTTGAATGCTCTCTTGGAGAGCTTGTGAGCTCACCTGGCTCAAAGATGGAAGGGCCTTTGAAGTAAGTGTTTAGATTACAAATCTGCAAAAGTAGCCAATACTTGATATTCCAGACAACAGCACACAATGGACTTTTGCCTATGACAGCTTAAATGGGCTAATTCCATCTTTTTGAACAATTTTATTTGTTAGTGCGCCTGTTTGCTAGAAATACTCTTATCTTGATAATTAGTACAGCTCTTTATGCAATACAATATTGTTTGCATTTTGCGTGAGTAGTCGAACATTTCAAATCTACAACTGTTGTTACACTATTGGAGCGCTCAGTGTGGTCGCAGCATCATCAAGTACGCTTCTGCTGGCTTAGTGCCAGCATTACAAAAGCTGTCACTGTCCAGGTGTCTAAGTGGTGTAATGATAGATACATGTACTATGAAAACAGCTCAGAACGATCTGTGAGCATAAAAATGGTAGCATTAGTCCCTTTAACACGTTCACTTTTGCTTAAATTTTTCTACGCGAAGGTCTGATTTGGAACCTACTGTTCCCCTGTGCAGTGCTAATATTTACTTTTTTGTTGTTGTGTCCGTTATGCTGCTAGAGCTCTTTTGTCAAGGCACACGCTAGGCACTCAGCCGAAATGAAAAAGAGCAAACAGTCACTTCAGCCGAAGGTAAAGTTCAAAATATCAGATTTCTGTGGACAAGGAGTACTAGCATGCATAAAATCAATGCATTGGCCAGATTATTGGCAGCTTCAAGGGTCGTAGAAGGGATGTCCGCCAGTACAGTTACCTGGCTGTGGAAAGTGGATGTAAACAGCAGAGCTGCACGGTAAGGGGGGGTGGGGGTGGGTGTTTGGGAGTTCAGCGTCCTTTTCCACCATGTAAGGGTCATACCAAAGACGGGGCAACGAGAAATAGGCCAGCACAAATATTTGGCCCTAGCTGGGATTCGAACTCATGACCCGAGCATTGAGAGTCCAACACTCTACCATTCGGCTATTCCGGCTCCCCCTCTACGGCAACCCCAGAAAAGTGCCACACAATATGCATAAAAATAAAGGCTTATATTCCATCCCAATGACCTTTTTTTTCAGTAGCAGGTGGTAGTCTCGTAAGAACGGCAGTAACAAAATTGTCACTACATTGCATTGTAATTAACACCTGTTGTAAGTTTGCTTTTTCACTTACAGGGGCTGTGGACAAGGCACAATAGTTGGTAAGCATTGGACAGTGTTCTGCTTAGATCGACCTACATCATTTTCTATAAAAGTTGTGTACTAGTTTGGATTAAAAAAAACACCAAACAAACATACGTACAGGCAAAAGAAACAAAGAAAAAAACAACCCAACCAACATTAAAAAGCAAGACACCAAAAATAAAAGAACAGTAAAGGCTAAAAAACAAACAACCCCAAACAACCACAAAACTAAACAAACACAAACCAACAGTAAGAAAACAACATTCAAAACCATTTTGCACACATGAAACCCCCCAAAATCAGACCAAACAAAGAGTACAAAAAAGTAACAGGAAAAAAAGCCCGACCCATATGAATGCTGTTTGAGTCATGTGTTTCACAAAGTGAGCCTGTATGTAATCATCCTGTTCTGAGCACTGTTACGCAAGCATTTTAATGTACTTGTCTGTTTCAGTTCGCTGCGAGGAAGTTAGTGCAACAAAGGTGTGTCTTTTCTCCCCCAATCAGTTGCAGCCAGAATGATTTGTAATCATGTATTGCGACCACGTAACTTCCCCTGCCAATGTATGAGTGCTTCCTGAATCCCTACTCATCATTTGCATGATATTCTTAAGCAGTTGTGTCACATCAGACACCACTTGTTGAGATTATTGTTGGTAATAGTATTTATTTGTTTATTTAGTAATAGTATTTATTTCTTTGTTTACAGTATTTATTTATTTATTTGTTTTTATTCTACAGGATGAGGTTACTCTTCAGCTAAGAGCAACAAAACTGGACAAAAAAGATTTCTTCGGCAAGTCTGACCCTTTCCTACTGATTCACCGGGCCAATGAAGACATGAGGTAAGAACTACCTCTTGTGTTTTCTTCTGTCCACTTCTGTCAAATGGTAAAAGGGCATAAGTGCAGGGCTCCCCATCACGCGCAGGGTGCGCGTCGTTCACGCACTAGAACGCTGTTTCACTCTCTAGAATCGTGTTTTGTGCGTGGGCTTCACCCTCTAATTTAAAATTACAACCTGGAGGTGGGTTCACTCTCTAAGATTCCGTCGAGCGCGTGTGCGTCTGGCTGTTACTGGCCGTTGTTGGCTGACGGCAAGACCCACTGGTGTTTCATAATGATCGCACAGATTTTGTGCGTATGGCAGAGAAACCCAATCAACAAACGCATGCTATATATATTGCTTTTAAGTTGTGCTGACCTGGTAATCAAATCACTCTCTAAAATTGGAAAGTGAGGGTGAAAATACCCTCTAAAATTTCAGATAGGGGGTGAGCCCACCCTCTTCATCAGCAATCCACTGGGAGCCCTGAAGTGCGTGTGAAATCCATGGCACTTACTGGTTCTGACTACAGAGCTGTATGTTCCTCCTTCCACAGTGTAACACACTGTCTACATAAACAAGCAACAGAGTTGACTGTGTTAATTTTTAATTTTTTAATTTTTTATTTTTCAGCTTCACTGTGGTGCATAAAACAGAGGTGGTGCGGAACAATTTGAATCCAACGTGGAAACCGTTCACCATATCTGTGCAAGCACTCTGCAATGGCGACTATGACAGGTGAGTTGTTATAGGTCACTCGTACAAATTGTCCAACCAGTGCTGCATAGTGAGCCACACTCTTTGGTGTGTGTGCTTTTGATTTGTACAGGTCTATAAATGAATTGCTAGCTAGACTCTATCGGACTTTCTTCTATGAAATAGGGGCGGTTGGTGGTCTAGTGGTTAAGAGACTTGTCACCAATGCGAGAGGTCAGGGGTTCGAGTCCCACTCGGGGCAAAGAATTTTTCCTTCTCATATGTGTCACTGTTCATTCGGGCCAATTGTCGGGGGTTCTCCCCGGGTACTCCGGCTTCCTCCCCTTCTGCTTTGGAAATGTTCAGCCCACCAGATTTGAAAAATAAAATGCAATTGTAAATTCCGAAATTTAAATAGCTGAGCTGACCCTTTGCACCACGTGATTGTAATGTGTTTGTGTCCAGTGTGTGAGAGAATGCGTGTGATTCATGTGAGTGTGCGTGTTGGGTTCAGTTCGATTGAAATTGGGTAAAGCGCCTATACAATACTCATTATTATTATTATTATTATTATTAAATGATGTACAATAACAAAACATCCTCTCACCTTTGTTCTTCAGGTCTGTTCAGGTGGAGTGCTTTGACTGGGACAGTGATGGCAGGTTGGTGGATGCGTATAGTCCTTTTTCTTCTGTAATTATTCAGTAGGAACCCCTAGCAAACCCAGCCAACAACAATGAAACAGCTTCACTTTAAGCGCATAGCATCATTCTGCAAAGTAAAAATGTTCTCCCGTTAGCATATTTTTCTCGTCTTTTAGGCTGAAAGATTGATGCCAAGTAAACCAATTCATGTGGTAGATGCACCGATCTGTTTCAGTCATGATTTCATTGGCGCCTTCACGACAAATCTTCGGCAACTGTCAAAAGGTCCATGTGATTCCAATGTGTACCCGGTAAGTACTGGTGTTTGGGGGCTGACCCCTCGATGTCTCAGTTGCCTGGCCTCAAGCCAGTATACCCACCACCGTTTTCTTATTAGGAAACTACTTGTCAGTTGAATAAGGCTGGGGGTCGGGTGGGGGGTGGGTGAGTGTTTGGGGGTTGAACGTCCTTTTCCACCACATACCGGTGATATCAAAGACGGGGCAACGATGAAAAAGCCAGCACAAATATTTGGCCCCAGCCGGGATACGAACTCACGACCCGAGCATTAGAAGTCCAACGCTCTACCATTCGGCCACCCCGGCTCCTCTTAATAAGGCCTACTCAGTGTGTGACTGTCCATTGTGGTCATTTGGACAAACACTGTCTTGTCATAGAGGGAAACTTTTAGACTGAATAAAGAGAGGTATACTCTGGGCATGCTTTACAAATCAATGGAGTGCCTGGAACAAAAGATAAGTTTTTGCATGTACGGTACACACTTCACTCTTTTGAAACTGGAGTAAAATAGCAAAATATTCTTTTTTTGCAGGTGATAAATCCCAAGAAACAAGCTAAGAAGAAAAATTACAAAAATTCTGGAGAGGTAATGTTCATTTGTAAAAAGTGCATTGCAACAGTTCACGGCTTTCCTTCACAATTCTTCATGTTTGATCTGTTTTCAAGGGCATTCTTTTAATCTAATCATTGATCATGTCAGTGATAACACAAAACAAGATCTGTGCAATACAGTTAATATGCCTTCACAGCTGTCTATTTTAAAGGATATGATTATTTTGTTTTTCTGCTTTAAAAAAAAAAAATTATTTATTTTTTAACAGTATTTAATATTATATATGATCACAGTGTCAGCATTTTCTTCTTGTGATTCAGGTGCACGTAATGAGTTGCTCTATCCAACAACGCCAGTCATTCCTTGACTACCTCAGAGGCGGGTGGGTCACATGACTACATTTTATTTATTTATTTATTTTTTATTGTCTTCAGTTGTGTGGCTTGCATATATGATACTGGCACTTACTGGCTTGCCCAAAACAAAACAGGTTCACTCATGCACAGAACAGCACCACAACCACTTTGTACAAACTCAGCCAAGCTGTTCAGAGTTTCTGGGTACTGCAGACTTTGTATCCCTGGAACTACAATAATATGGGAACTATATAATAGGACAAATGTCCTGGCTGATAGCAAAACTGCCAGCTTGATCACTATTTGTGTGTAGGCCCATTTTCCAGATAACAATAGAGGTGGTGAGGGGGGAAAAAAAGAAAGAAAGAAAAAACAAGAAAAAAAAAAAGAAGAAGAAAAATGTCAGATCAGGGACTTTAATTTATGGTCAAGTTTTTTGAGAGATGTGCTGGATGGTGCTTATGTAATCAAACCTGACTTTCCTTACAGGATGCAGATGAACTTCACTGTTGCCATCGACTTCACAGCCTCCAATGGCAACCCTTCCCACCCAAGCTCACTTCATTACATGAATCCGTACCAGCCAAACAACTACGCTGCAGCCATCCAGGCAGTTGGGGAAATTATTCAGGACTACGACACGTAAGATCACTAAATTTGGAAAAAAAAATCCAAAAAAAAATCAGAGTTTGTGGTTAGTTCTTGCACTGTCTTATTATGCGTAAAAGATTTTGAAGTCACTGAAATTTTGACGTAATTGTTGCATTGTTGCATTGTTGACAGCATTCCTGATTTCGGATTCATGTGGGTGCTGTCAAAATGACATGAACAAAAATGTGGGCTTGTCAAAAGAAGGAACTTCAACAATAATTATGCATTATCTTTGGTTAGGAGGAACAGATATGAATTAGGCCGTGTGCTAAGTGGGTCCATTCATTTTAAGTTGTTGTGCCCTGATTCCACAGTGATGTTGATTTATTGTACATGTACATGTAATTGGTTTGTAAAAGATGTCCATTCTATAGTGATTGATCATATTCAAATATTCAGCACAGCAGCACTTTACAACATCAACCCATTCATGACAGGAACCTTCAATCAAAGGTTCAGTCATGCATCGCCTGCATAAACTTTTGTTTGATCAAAATTAAATTTTCATTCCATTTTTCATTAAATGCACAAAATGTCAAGTGTGTGTGTCTTCAATGAGCTTGCTAGAGGGGTTGGTTTACATGTAATCAGTTTGCTGCAGTTTTATGGTGAACAGGCTCAGGCTAGCACAGTGATATAAGGCAGCAGCAGCTGTAGTCACAATAGAGTTAACGGTTTTATAAATCTTGTGTGTGCAGGGACAAAATGTTTCCTGTACTTGGCTTTGGTGGCAAGCTGTCGGATGGAACCGTTTCACATGAGTTTGCTGTGGTACTGGTCACTCATAGATATAATCATACATATGGTTGCTGGGCAGTGAGGATGCTTTCTGAAGACAGATCAGTGGTTGCTTTCCAAAAAAAAAAAAAAAAAAAGCTAGGGCCATAAAGATTTTTAGGTTCAGATGTTTGTAGATGTCCAACTTCTTAAGCCTGCTAAGATTTTTACAAACAAAAGAAAAATGTGGTGTGTGTGTGTGTGTGTGTGTGTGTGTGTGTGTGTGTGAAGTTTTCATTCTGGTAATATATGTCTTATTAAAATACTGTCAGTGTCACCTATGCTTCTTTTTTTCTTTCTTTTTTTTTTTTGGGGGGGGGGGGGGGGGAGAACTTTTAAATTTGGATAAGTAGGTTATATTCAATGGTAAGAAATATCTTTGATAATTATGCAGAACTAGGCATGGGTACGTTTTGTTTTCCTGCTCAGATGGCTGAAGCAGTAATTATGTGAGATATGGTGGGTGTTCGGATAAATCTTCATGACTGACTGGATGTGTTTATCATGTGCAGAATTTCAACCCTCAAAACCCATACTGTCAAGGGGTGGCAGGGATCCTGCAAGCCTACCAGTCAGCATTGCCAAACATCCAGTTGTACGGACCAACCAACTTCGCACCTGTCATCAACCATGTTGCAAGGTCATGTGTGTGTGTGTGTGTGTGCGTGTGCGCGTGTGTGTGTGTGTGCGTGCATGCGTGCGTGTGTGTGCCCATTTGGACACATCCATACTTTGTCTTTTTGTTGTAGCCGTTAGGTCTTGCTTCCTTCCATAGCTGTGTGGAACTTACTGTGTACAGGTTTGCGACTGCCACAAGGGATGGGTCAAGCTACTTTGTGCTGCTTATTATCACTGATGGAGAAATCACGGACATGCAGCAAACAAAGAATGCCATTGTTATGGTACTAAAAATTATGATTTTTTTTTTTGTTTTAATTTTTTTTAAATTGGCATTTCCAAATGTATTTTCTACAAAAAGTACACAACATTCAGTGTCTTTTACATTAATGTGTGACTCATTTTACAGTCAAGTGGTCTGTTTGTTCTTTTCTACAGCACAACAGTGCAGATGCACTGACACTAGTTCCCCCTCCCCCGTGCTGACCTGTGTTTTAAATTTAACTATTACAGAGTTGCATAGCGTTGTCTGCCACAAGTGTGTGTGGTTGAGTGTGTGCATGTTTTGCATCATGATCATGAGAAATCCATTTTTTTTTTATTGTCATATTTTTATTTTTTGCTCAGGCTTCAAGACTTCCCATGTCCATCATCATTGTAGGAGTTGGAAATGCAGAATTTGATGGTAAGGCATTGTGTTTCTCTGCATACAGGTTTAGAATTCAGTTTGCACTTCACTGTTTTAGTAGTCAAACTGTGAATAAAACTTGCTATCACTGACCTGGACTTAATAAAAAACAAATACTTGTTTTCTTATCAGATGGTTTTTGGTGGTAAGGTAGTTTTTGTAGCCCGAGAGGGTGGGTGGGATGAGTGTTTTGGGGGTTTACCGTCCTTTTCCACCACATACGGGTGATATCAAAGACGGGGCAACGATGAAGAAGCCAGCACAAATATTTGGCCCCAACCGGGATACGAACTCACGACCCGAGCATCAGAAGTCCAACGCTCTACCATTTGGCCACCCTGGCTTCCCTTGTAGCCCGAGAGAGGTGACAGATCATTTCATGCACATAATACTATCCACTTGTATGCAGAACAGTTTATTCTGTTTGAAAGTGTGATGTACGGAACTGATAAATAACTGTTGATCTTGTGCTGCAGCCATGGACATCTTGGACAGTGATAACTGTCTGTTGAGAGACAGCAATGGGCAAGTGGCAGAAAGAGACATTGTACAGGTAAGCATTGCCTGCAACCTATACAGATGTATGTTATCAGAAAACTCCTCCAAATGTACCAAACTCTGAGACCATTTTAACAGAGCCTTCAGCACACAGCTTTTGCATGACCCAGTGAAGTGTACTAGTTACTATAGAGGACTGTGTTGTGTGAGTGTCACATTGAAACTATATAATTATTTCTCACAGGTAGTGTTCCAGCTTTGGTCCCTATCCGTATAATCAGTTGAAAAAAAATTTTCAGGGCAAGAAATTATAAACGGGTACGTTACAGAATGCACTGAAATTCTGTATTGGGCATTGGGAAGTGCTGTGTATACATGTACGTATGTTGAAACTCAGAAACATTTTGCTGTGTTTGGACACAGGTTGAAAACAGATTTTCAGATTTGGACTGTGCTAGTTTTATTGAATTGGCACCCAGTGTTTGCTAAGAGCTCAAAACCTTCAACTCAGAAGCCAAGCTGCCTCTCTATATATATCTATCTGTCATACTTTATTCACATATTCTTACCATGCTGTTTCGTACCTGCAGTTTGTCCCATTTCGAGATTTTGTCGGAGGACGCTATGGTACCGACATAGAGGCGTCCAAGGCTGCCCTTGCTCGGGAGGTGCTGGCAGAGATCCCAGATCAAGTCTTGCAGTACATGCGTAAATATGACATCCGAGCGAAGACTGCATCCGCTGCAGGCGTTCAGTAGAAATGGGAGCTGACTGTCAGTGGTATAACTGCGACAAGGTACTTTCACTGGCAATTCTGATCTGCATAATATTTGTACGTTTCACAAATATTTATAACATGTTCCTGTTAACAGTACATGCTTACAGTCGATCAACTCATTGATGTTGTTTGGCATATTGCATGTATTTTATGCAGCTTGGAGTACTGTTGAAAATGTTTAAAACGTGTTCTTGTTACACGCTTTTAGTGAATTGGATTGAATCGTTAATGTCGTTTTCCATGTATTTTATGGAGCCCAGAAAGGACTGTTTGGAAGAGCTTTTGCATTCTGTGGTGCTGGTAGATGTTTTCAGTGTCAGTCAGTATATGCAGCCATTCACGAAGTGTTCAGTGCTTTGACAATGAGGAGAAGAATACTGCAGCCTTCTGCTCAACATGGTAAATAGGCTTTTGTACATTTGCTCAGAATAATGCTTGGTTAGTTTGAATGAAGTGTTTAGTATTGTATACGTGCTTGTATTGGGCAGCCACTGATGGGATACATCATAGCTCGTAATACTGTTGGTTTATGCTAGATCTGTACCATCAAATGGTGAAAGTGTCCTAGTGGGTATCGAAGCCATAGCGCCTAGGGTCTTCTGCCAAATGACAGTAGATCTGTCTTGTGGTGTTCATGATAAACTAATTGTTTACAATGCTAAACGTACTGCCAAGTGTGCTAGCCGAGTTGTTTTTTTGCCTTAAAATCTTACTTTTTGTACTTTGTGTGTGTGAAAACAGTGCAATCTTTTCACACACCTGTCCAGTGTCTTGGAGAATCTCGATGTTATGCTCTCACCTACAATTGTTAGTAGACAATATTTGAAAGGTTGCATTTAAATTCTTGCACTTCTCTGTACTGGTAATTTAGAAAAATTCATTCACATTTTACAGATGCTGATTTAATCTTGGTAAATACAGAGATCACACAACTGAAACTGTTGCCACATAAATTTTGAGGATGCTGTTACGAGAGTTTGTGCCACGAACAGTTCAGCTTATTGCGATTTTTGACTGATGTACATACATGTACCTATTATCAGTGTAGTGTTTGAACTGGTCCATAGCTTGTATTTGTTGTAGATGGTTAGCTGTAGTTTTAATTCTCAATTCCTGTTTCAGCACCAGCATGTATTTTGGAGCGTGTGTCTGTTTTGTTTGTAGCGTAGTGAATGTTGGCATCATTGTCCAAGATACAAGCCTTTTGTATAAACTTTTACGTATCCACAATGATAGAAATGGTTCAGTACAGCAGTCAACTGTAGCTGTGTTAATAACATGAAATTTTTAGATCAGAAACTTTTCAGACTTATGTCTTGAAAATACGTCCAAGAATAGTGTACATGTATTGCCAAAATGAACACAGTGACACATATTTTTTTATGTCTACCTCTCAGAAAACAATCTTCCAGATACATAAAAGATAACTTTTGATGAAATTAAAAAAGAAGAAGTTATTACTCATAATTATTTTACCATTTAAGCATTTTTCGGAATGGACGAAGTATAGATTCACAGTGGTAAAAACCTACTGGCGACTTCTCAAGTCATTTCTTCATGAGTGCTCAATGATTTTGATATATATACATGTATATCAGACTATATTCTAAGCTGCTGTGGATATGGCAATGTGTCCATTTGAATTTCCCTGTGGGGAAAATAAGTAATTTGATTATTTGATTTTAATTTTTGTCACATTCTGCAGCAGTAACAGCATTACAAAATGTAACTTTATATCAATCTGTGTATGTTTGCATTATTGTATATGTTTAAAATTTGTAAAAAGTTAATCTGTAATGTTCTTCGTGTAATCAGTTGTATTTTACGCGTACATGCACATCCATTTTCACAGAGCGAAGCAAGTTCAGTAGACATTTGCCTGTTTTTCAATTTTTTTCTTCTTTTTGATTTGAATTTCACTTTGTTCTGTGATGATACTGCTGTTGAAATATTTTCTTGGGTGTTTCATGTTTTTTTTTTTTTTAGAAAGCTTTTAAAGGGACCAAGAATTTTCTGGGATTTTGAATGATATTGATACCCACCAATTCCAAAATGCTGTCAGGTCTGAAAAATATAAATGGACGGAACCAACTGCTTGAAAAGACGGTTTTTGTCGTTATTGTTGCTGAATTTTAAAACGGGTTATGTATGCTTTTATGTATCCATGTGTGTTTGGGTGACCATTTTAATAATTCACAAACAGTATGATGGGTTTTTGTTTTGTTTTGTTTTTCATTTTTGAGGTATTGAATTGTGTTACACAGCATTCGCCTGTTGTTGTGTATAACTTAAGTCCTTCCCAAAGTGAGGGCTGCAGCAGTTAAGTGGGGTTATCATTTTTTTTTTTTTAACTAAAATTTTAGGTCATACCAACATGGGGAACTCTCTTGAACGAAACTGTTTTCACAGGCCCTGTAAATGTATGATACAAAATCAAGTACATGTGGTCATTTACTGTATGCAGGAAAACTTGCACTGTGAAACATGTTCGCATAGTGCTGGCGACAGAAACACAGGAACAATATGACATGCCTGTGACCATACATCCCACCAGGCTGGGGAATTTTCAGTCATTTGGCAATTTTCAGTCAAATTTCCTATTCTTTCAGCAAAAAAAAAAAAAAACAAAAAAAAAACCCTCTAAAGTTTCAGCCAAAGGAAAGGAAGGGGAAAAAAGATTGCACAGATTGCACAAAGTCATGTATGGATACAAATGCCATATGGGACAGTCTAGCTTCATTTTTGAAGGCTTGAATGTCAGTAGTTTACTTCTTGGTGCCAAGGGAGGCTGCTAAATGCCTTTAAAAATGCAAAAATTTGTTTTCTTTTAAGTGGGACATTGCCCCCATGGCCGCCAGCAGGACACTGCCACTGCACCCTGATCTAGGTTTCAGTCTTTTTTCCCCTCAGCAATTCCCCAGTCTGCATCCTACTCAATGGGCCTGAGGAAAATATGTCTCATAAAGCAGAGGATGGACCAACCATTGTTTTGTAACAGACCAAGCAAAGAAACTCTTTGTTTGTTCTCTCACTCTGTTGCACTCAAAATGTTTTAAGTTTTTGTGATATCTTTTTATATAACTTTTCTGTATTTTCTTTTTCAAATAAATGTGAACGTCATTAGCACAGAACTGTTGGTCTGAGTTTGAACAGCACACACCACACTCTCTCTCTCCCTTTCTCATTTCAAGACACCATTACAAATTAACATTCGTGTTATATACATGTATTACAAACATGAACACATTTCATTGTTTCACACTGAAACAATGGTAATGATGCACCAGGTTTAAGCGAAAACAAATTACATGCAGAATGTAATATTTAGGTGTGCAACACATGTACACTTACAAACAAGGATTACAAAAACATGGAATTACAAAGGGGGAAAAGTACACTTGACCAGTAAGCTGTAGATACTCTGTTTATGAAGTTTAGGTCACTAGAGTGGACAGCATGACTGGGGGTGATAACCTGAGAGGTAACAGTACATGGCCAAACAAAAAGGGCTTGCCACACCCTCAAAACACATCAAGTTACACCACATAAGTAACACAACAACAACTGTCAGCCTTCCTGCTGGCTGAGCCAGAACCAGTAAAAAAAGGCATCAATCTGAGTGTCAGCTTTGAACACATGCAAAACACGAAAGGGGTTGGAAGCAGATAGGATGTTAAGATTTAAAGATACTCTGTTCACTTCATGGGTGATTTCAATAAGAGAGGCACCTGAAAAAAAGCCTACACGCACAAATTTTAGGCTCTTTCAGGTGCAAGAAATACAAACAATGACCTAACCGGGTGGGTGGGTGTTTGGGGGTTTAACGTCCTTTTCCACCACATACGGGTGATATCAAAGACAGGGCAACGATGAAAAAGCCAACACACATATTTGGCCCCAAAATGACATAACATAAATATATTCATTATAATACAAGGAAAAAAAAAAAAAAAAAAGAAAGTAGGGCAGAAGCTGGGAAAAAATAATTAGCAAAAGTCAAACGCTATCACAGACGAAATATATGAGTGATGCCATGCTGACATGCTTTGATTAAGACACACAAAATGCAGCTACTTCATGCCACCCAAGTCCCAGTATCCTTTCTTTAACCTTCGCCGTACGTCGTGGGTAAAAAAATACCCTCACCTTCATTCAAAGTATCACAACTCTGTCAATTTTCAATGCACATCCACGAAATTTCATGACTTTGTCCATAAGGTATGCGGCTATTTGCCCAGCAAAAATTGTGTTGATTTGTTGGTAAACAAGATAGTTATTCAAAAACAAACAACGTTGTATATCCCTTGCCAAATGTCGTGTGGTAAAAAACTACCCATACTATTACTAACAAAGAAGACATCTTGCGCACCGTACGTCGTGGGTAAGTTTTTACCCATGCATCGTGCGTGTGGAAACAAATGCCCCGGCACCGGCTGAGAAATTCCAGACATGTCAGCCATTTCCTCTGCTCTCCAAGAAGACCGTTCTTTGGCTGATATCGCCGACAACTCTGCGTAAGTATTCTTTTTTACGCTAAGTGACCGCTTCCGTTTCCTAAGATATGATGAAAATGTAAAAAAACAAATGTCATTTCCTATCAGTGGGGCAGGACCCCAATGTGGAAGATGGGCCGGGGTAGCTGCAAGCAGTAAGAAACAAGAAAGCACCAAGGAGGGACTCCAGGCCAGCGAAGTGTGGCAGGTGTACACGCTGCAACTGGAGGCTGGACAGAAAGTGCCGAGTCTCCTGCTCACTCTGCAAAGACTGGATCTGTAAGGCCCACACATTTGCAATCTGCCCCGAGTGCAAACACATTCAAGTGGACTTGTGAACCGTGACAACTCTGTTGAAGTCCTCCGCGGAAATCTAGCCACCTTGAATGAACTTCAGCACTTTATTTTCAGGGTGATCGTTACCAGGTTCAACAAGTTGCAGCCATGTGCCCATGTAAGGTCTACCATACAAACAAATTCCACAAAATCAGCTCCGAGAAATGAAATCAAACATCTGTGTCATCATGTAAGTCTGTCTGCGTATGGAGTGTGTGTGTGTGTGTGTGTGTGTGTGTGTGTGTGTGTGTGTGTGTGTGTGTGTGTGTGTGATGTGTGTGGCAAGGACAGACAGTAAGAGAGACCTGTGCGTCTATGTTCTCATCCTTGGAAAATAAAGTTTCAGTCAAGTCTCTCTCTCTCAACTTCACATACGCTTGGAGTATTGACTCCAGCTGCAGGTGATATCACGGCATTAATGGACTGCTTCGCTTGAACGGTGGAAGGTAGGTACTGGGAGTCATTTTATTCACAGAACTGTTGTTTTATACCAATCATCAGTGAGACGTAAGGCCAGGAATAGTCAGCGAATTGCCTGTATAGAGAGCACGGGTAGTCTTATACCCACGGCGTATGGACAGGTATAGTCAGGGAATCTGCTATATAAAAAGCATGGGTAGTTTTTTACCCACGACGTACGGCCAGGAATGGTAGGTGAATCGCCTATTTAGAAAGCATGGGTAGTTTTTCACCCACGACGTATGCCGTGTAAGTTTTTAGGCGACGTACCGCGAAGGTTAAACAGCAAACACTCTAGGGGAAAAAAGTTTTATGCTGTTTCCACAGGCACGACATGCCACTTTCATTCTTCAAGAGTATGTCATGTATACAATGAACACCTGTACTTCCAAAACTTAAAACACACTCCACCCACCAACAAGGCAACCACAGACAGACATTTGCAATGTTGTTGCCTGTAAAATATAAAAGAATACACAAAAACTGTGTGCATGAAACTGAATGAAATGAACTCAGTGAGAGATGCAAGGATACTGTAATAAATGATCCAGAATACAGACAGCTTCATAAAAACAGATGTGCGTGTAACTCACTATCTGTAAGGAAACTTGTATATCACTCAATCAGCACGCATAACCATAGCTATGCTAACCCCTGACCAAGTGACTTCATTTACATTATAGTTAAACTTAAAGCATGCAGCAGTTATTTGAGGTCATCCCATGAAGCATAAAGCAAATTGTCATCACTACCAACAGTTTCCTTTGAAGACAGACATTTGTGACACGTCTTTTGTCCACTCCTTTTACGTGTTCTAGCACACACAGATTAAAAGTATAAAAAGACAGCTCATAAAACTGTTAAAGAGCTAAAAAGAATGGAGAATGCGCTCCATGATGGTTTAATGTCTCTGAATGGCAAAAAACGGGTTGTTTTGGCCATATGTCCATTTGGTCTGTAAGTGTGACACAAATAACAAATTTGTTGGTTCAAGCTAATTGCAAATGACATGCTCTTATGGTAATAATAATAATGAGCATTGTATAGGCGCTTTACCCAATTTCATGGATCGGCTCAAAGTGTCGCGAACCAAAATGCACGCTCACGTGGATCACACGCATTCTCTCACACACTGGACATAAACACATTACAATCACGTGGAGCGAAGGGTCAGCTCAGCTATTTAAGTTTCGGAATTTAAAATTGCATTTATTTTTCAAATTTGGTGGGCTGAACATTTCCAAAGCAGAGGAGGAGGAAGCCGGAGTACCCGGAGAGAACCCCCGACGATCAGCCCAAATGAACGGTGCCACATACGAGAAAGAAAAATTCTTTGCCCCGAGTGGGACTCGAACCCCTGACCTCTCGCACTGGTGATAAGTCTCTTAACCACTAGACCACCGACCACCTAAAAAGGCAAGAAAATATCTGATCTGATTACCAAAAGGCCTAAACACACTCAGAAGACAACAGACAAAACAAATTTTCATGTATACCCAAATATTGGCTAAAAAGCCTTCATCAGGCCACAAACTGATCACTACAGAGACAGTGCCTGTCATACCAGTTCACGGAGCTCTGCCTTTGTATTTTTATTTTCCAACATGACTGGCAGTCTTTTTTGTGTTAGGATTGTCTCCCCCACAAAAGTCACTGACCACATCACCCCTGTTCTGACGGCACCTCACTGGCTCCCCATGCAGCAGCGCATTGACCACAAAGTCCTTTCCTTGACATACTGCTGCATCCACAACACTGCCACCACATACGTGAAGGACCTGATTCCTGTGTACCTGCCAGCGTGCAACTTGCGGTCTGCAAGTTCTCTCTGTCTGCGGCTCCCTTCAACTGACGACACCAGTCAGAAGAGGCATAGTGCACGGTCCTTCAAAAATGCAGCACCGAAATTTTGGAACTCTCTCCCTGAGACAGTGAAGGAGGCAGTCAGCATTACCGCATTCCGGAAGCGCCTGAAGACCCATATCTTCAGTGCCTCATGCCAGTAATCATCTGCAGCCTTTTTTTTCTTCACTTTTCTCTTTCCTTTCAAAACCTCTCCTTAAGCGCCGTGAGCACTCAGTTAGGGTGGAGCCGTGCACTATATCAAGTCTCCATCATCATCAATTATTTGGGTGGAGTATTTCAAGAGATGCACATCTTTCTGATAACATGAAACGGCATGTTCACGTCATGCCCATACAATAATAAAAGCTCTGAACTATCTATAACAGGATTTGCACCCACTCTACTGCACAATGGTGCACGGGCCTAAGTACTTAACAAATCTGTGGTGCTTAGGTCCCTTGACTACATAACATCAGCATCTTACAAAGAGCCATACCTACACATCTAATTAGGATGTCTCTTGTCGAGTACCTTCACCAAAAGCTCTTGATGGCTTTGAGTGAATCCTGTATAGAACTGTGACTTTTTTTTATTTTTTATTCAGCAGAAATGCCTCTGAACCATGAAAGAATATTTGGTTCATGTTGTATGTAACCTTTGATTTCATCACGTCAGCAGCTTTGAACAATTGATCATATTGCTGTGATCTTGGTTGTGATAAAATGGTTGAGCAGTGATGAACTTTAACCACTAAACTGGCACCTCACTGTAATATTAATTAAGTAATATTAAAAAATACATAAATCATTTTTTTTTTTTTTAAGAAGAAGAAAAAAAAGGATGCTGCAAATGATGTTTTACAGCGTTTGGTGTACGATGTAGGAGAAAACACTCTGTTCTGCAGTATGCAGATCTTCCCTGGGTTTTTATTCTAAAAATCAGAGTGCATGCATTAGCAACTTGTCGTAAGACACAGCAGGCCAAGGTTAGTCAGCATAAAATCCTGACACTTCATCTTCAAGTCACAGCCACCGCAAGTGTTCACTATACTCACAAAATCTCCAACCGACACAAGAAACACAATCTCTCCAACACAGAACTAAAAATATCACCCAGCAGCATTCACTCTCACTCCCACATGATGACCTTGACCTCATGGCTGATACGCAGGTGGTGGGCCAGCGTCGGCCGATGGTGGAGGGGGTCTTGGCTTGATGCCGTACTTCTTCATGTACTGAATGACCTGGTCTGGAATCTCCGCCAGCACTTCCTTCGCCAGTGCTGCTTGACACGTCTGACCAGGAGCACCGCGGGAACCACCAATCAAGAACTGACGCATCGGAACGAACTGTAGGAAAGTGAGTAGATCCTGGTTCAGATGCTGTGGCGGAACTCTGTGTGAGCTAAGGACTTTTCTTACCACTGTCGTGTTCTTCCGATAAACTTTTAAGAATTTACAAATCTTTAAAAAGGAATTTTATGTGACTACAAAGATTATTTTTTCTTAATAAAACATAGTTTACAAGTAATCACAAGAAAATATTAAATACTCATGTCAGCATCTAAGTATGCGGGGAGACAGAGAGAAAGACATGGCGTGAAAGACAGAGAGAGAGAGAGGGGGGGAGAGGGAGAGAGACAGAGAGAGAGAGAGAGAGAGAGACTAACTTGTACAATATCCCGCTCTGCATATCGACCTCTGCATGACAGTCGCACATCATCTCCATCAAGTACGTTCATGGCTGTTACAAAGATAGGGTACAATAATTACTTCTGAATAAAACTTATTTCAAATTCAAATTTCCCTACAGACTTGATGTGCTATAGTCTTACACAATCTATTTGTGAAAACAGCACAGCACTTCAGGGCCGAGATACAACAGACAAGTGTACTACAAAACACTCTCTGAATCCAAAGTTATGAACTAAAATACCTGTGACTCCCATAGTAAATGAACAACTCACTGAGCCCGAATGTAAACCTATCAAGTACTTGTGAAGAAAATCACTGGTGTTTTAGATAAAGACTGATCCTGCTGCACTCAGTTTCACGGTAAACTGAACGATGTGATGGTGAAGTTGAAACGTGTAAAAACTACCATGATTATAACGGCCACTCACCTTCGAAGTCAGCATCCCCCACCCCAACTATAATGATAGACATTGGGAGACTTGCAGCCTGTAAAAACCAAACAAATTATCAACAGAAGATGCAGGGCCAATATATCATAGGCACTACACCGCAGTGACCTTCAAAGTGTTGTGTGTATGTAATTATGCATGTGTGTGCATGCGTGTGTGTGTGCATGAGAAAGAGAGTTGACAAAGAGAGAGAGAGAGAGAGAGAAAAGAGAGAGGGAATGACAGGGATGGATTTAACTGGTAATTACCGGTAAAATACTGGTTTGAAAAGGAAAATACTGGTTGGAAAATCAGTAGCCGGTAGAACCTACCGGTTCTTATTTTGTTTGACTGGTTTTAAAAATAAAGGAAAAGAGAGGAAAAAAGTCTCTGAGTCAGAGAGAGAGAGAGAGAGAGAGAGAGAGAGAGAGAGAGAGAGCAGTGCCGAGATGTAGTAGTGAGTGTATGACACCTGTCATTTAATTAATTGACAAACACCGTAACAGTTACACTTACAGTTAGAAATGAACTTATCACTGCATTCGTCGGAAGACTTTCGGTGGCAAAATTAGTTACTGGTTTCCGTGACTCGCCTACCAGTTCGCGTGCGAGTAGGTTTGTTTACTGTGATGTCATACCGGTTTGCAAAATGCCTAGTGCGATCACTGGAATGAGAGGCAAAGAGAGGAGAGAAACAGCCAGACAGCAGGACACACAGAGAGCTAGGGATGGGGCAGGGAGAATGGCGCATAGTCAGATGTTACCAGCAATGTCATGTCCGACTTACATTAACAATGGCTTCTGTAGTCTGTGGCATGTCTGTGATGATGCCATCTGTAATGATGAGCAGCACAAAGTACTCTGACCCATCACGCTTGGCAGTGGCAAACCTGCGTAACAGTCAAAGCACAGATTTGTATGTACTACAAATGAAACATTCTGAACGTGTGACAAACACCCACATGTACCACGAAGCCACCTGACAATGAACTCCCAGCTGAAGCAAAGCACCAAGAATTTCCAAGAACATTAAGAAACTGATTACAAAGGAAGTGTTGATGATGATGATGATGATGATAACTGGTCATTTATATAGCGCTACAAGAAAACTTCCAAGCAGTAAGCATGCTCGCGGCGCCTTTGGAGTGAAAAAACAAGGAGGAACGGCCCCGTCCTACAAAGTTGTTTCTCCAAACTTCATTTTATTTTGTCTGTTTTGTTGTTATTGTTGCCGGTTCTCCCCTCTCCAAGTTCTACCAATGACACTAGATCCTCTACGACCTCGACCGATTAGCCACGTGACTGGGGGTGGGGCCGGGTGGGGGAAGAAGGGGGAGAGAGAGAGAGAGAGAGAGAGAGAGGCACAGAGAAAGGTTGGGTGGGTGGGTGTTTAGGAGTTTAACGTCCTCTTCCCCCACATAAGGGTGATATCAAAGACGGGGCAACAAGAAAAAGGCCAGCACAAATATTTGGCCCCAGCGGCCGGGATTCGAACTCTCGGCCCAAGCATTGAAAGTCCAACACTCTACCATTCGGCCCCCCATCGATGAGTGCATCCTTGCCGTTGGAGATGGGGTTTGCGTGTCTCCATGACCCCGAGAGCTATGCCGGCTGGAGATTCATCTCCTGGTAGGGCCACCCATGCTGGACAGGTCGAAGGGTAGAGGCCAGACGAAGCGCACTCACTGGTCCTCCAGGTTGGGGGTTTGAGTAGGGCTAACAACCCAACTCTTTAAAAAGAAAACCTGTTACAGAAACTACAACCACAGATCTACAACGCAACTTGGTCCAGGAAGAGTCCTCTCTAGTAGAGCCCATGACGCGAGCTGGTGAAAGCCCTCGGGAAGCCAGTGCGCCGACTACTCTTCTGACGGCCAAGACCAAAGCCAGGACAGGGACCTGGAACATCCGAACCCTATACGAAACAGGAAAGACAGCACAAGTGAGTCAAGAAATGCATAGATACAATCTGAAGCTGCTCGGCCTATGTGAGACAAGATGGACAGGAACAGGACGCACTCGACTCACCTCCGGAGACACCATCCTCTACTCCGGACACGAAGACGGCCAACCACACATGCACGGAGTAGCGTTGCTGATGACACCTGAAGCAACACAAGCACTATTGTCCTGGGAACCAGTGTCACCAAGGATCCTGAGCGCCAGATTCAACTCGAAGGGCAGGAAAGTCACCATCCTCCAGTGCTACGCTCCCACCAACATGGCGGATGAGGAAGAAAAGGAGAACTTCTACGAGCAGCTCCAAGCAGTCCTCGACAAAGCACCGAGAAGAGACCTGAAGATCCTCATGGGAGACCTCAACGCCAAAGTGGGCACCGACAACACAGACAGAGAACTCATCATGGGCAAACACGGAACAGGGACACAGAACGAGAACGGAGAGCTCTTCACAGAATTCTGCACCACCAACGACCTGGTCATCGGAGGCACCATATTCCCCCACAAGACCATCCACAAAACCACCTGGACATCACCGGACGGAAGAACTGTAAACCAGATCGACCACATCACCATCGGCAGGAAGTGGCGAAGAAGCTTGCTGGACGTCCGAGCAAAGCGGGGAGCTGATGCAGCCTCAGACCATCACCTCGTCATTGCAGCGATCAAGATCAAGCTGAAGGCCTACAGAGACCAGGCGGACAGACCATCCCACAAGTACAACGTGCACAGTCTGAAGGAGAGCGTCAAGACCAACGCCTTCAGATGTGAGCTGAGGAACAGATTCAGCGCTCTCGACACACTACCTGAAGAGACAATCGAGGAGCACTGGCACGACCTGCGAGAAACCTGGACAGCAACATGCAGGGAAGTGCTGGGAAAGAAGACGAGACAACACAAAGAGTGGCTTACATCTGACACCTGGGACCTCATCACAGAGAGGAAACGCCTGAAAGACCTGATCAACCACACTGACGACCAAGACCACAAGCGCGACCTGCAGGC
This sequence comes from Batillaria attramentaria, assembly GCA_018292915.2. NCBI lineage: Eukaryota > Metazoa > Mollusca > Gastropoda > Batillariidae > Batillaria > Batillaria attramentaria. The sequence continues at coordinate 1,044,684 of JACVVK020000069.1, forward strand.
TCAATACTGGGACGTCAACCGGCAGGTCAAGAGGAGCGCAAGGAACGACAAGAGGAACTTCATCAACGACCTCACAGAAGAAGCAGAAACAGCAGCAGGACAACGGAACATGAAACGGCTCTACGAAATAACAAGGACACTCTCTGGGAAAAATAACAACCCCACCAGACCAGTCAAAGACAAGAACGGACAAATCATCACCAAAGAGGAAGACGAAAGGACAAGGTGGGCTGAACACTTTAAGGAAACGCTCAACAGGCCTCCACCACCAGTCCCACCAGACATACCACCGGCAGCCCAGCTACTCGACATCAGCACCAACCCCCCAACCAAGACCGAGATCATCAAAGCCATCAAGTCCCTCAAGTCTGGCAAAGCAGCAGGCCCCGACGGCATACCACCAGAAGCCCTCAAGGCCGACATCCAGACCTCCACCGACATGCTGCACCCGCTCCTGAGGAAGATCTGGGAGAGCGAGAGCGTGCCACAAGACTGGAAGAAGGGACACCTGGTAAAGCTGCCAAAGAAAGGGGACCTCTCATCCTGTAGCAACTGGCGAGGCATCATGCTCCTGTCCATACCAGGGAAGGTTCTCACCAGGATCATCCTGGAGAGGCTGAAGACCGCGCTGGACAAGACACTCCGGGAGGAACAGGCAGGATTCCGCAACGACCGATCCTGCACTGATCACATAGCCACGATGAGGATCATCATCGAGCAGTCCCTGGAGTGGCAGACCCCCCTGTACAGCACCTTCGTTGACTTCCAGAAGGCGTTCGACAGTGTTGACAGGGAGGTCATCTGGAAGCTGATGTCTCACTACGGTTTTCCACCAAAGTTTGTCAACATCATCCGACAGCTGTACGAAGATGCCAACTGCCAGGTAATCCACGACGGGAAACTGACAGAACCATTCACAGTACGGACCGGCGTTCGTCAAGGCTGCATCCTCTCACCCACAATCTTCCTGATGGTGGTCGACTGGGTCATGAGGCAAGCCACCGACGGTAAGAGGACAGGGATCCAGTGGACCTTCAGCAAACAGCTCGAGGACCTGGATTTCGCGGACGACATCGCCCTCCTCTCCCACAAGCAACAAGATGCGCAGGAGAAGCTGAACAGAGTCGCCGAAGAAGCTGAGAAGACCGGCCTCAAGATCAACATCAGCAAGACCGAAGTCATGAGAGTCAACCACAAACAGCACGACCCCATCCAGCTGCACCAGGAAGACATCAAAGAGGTGGACAAGTTCATCTACCTCGGCAGCGTTGTCAGCAAGGATGGAGGAACGGACGAAGACATCAAGAGCCGCACCAACAAAGCCAGACATGCCTTTCGCACTCTGCGCCCCATCTGGAGATCCACTGCCCTATCCCTGCGAAACAAGATCCGGATCTTCAACTCAAATGTGAAGTCGGTCCTACTCTATGGCTCGGAGACATGGCGCACCACCAAGACAGGCTCCCACAGGCTGCAAACCTTCATCAACAGATGCCTCCGCAACATTCTCAACATCAGATACCCACTGGTGATCACCAACCAAGACCTCTGGGAGCGAACAAGACAGGTCCCCATCGAGCAGGAGATCAAGAAAAGGAAATGGGGATGGATCGGACACACTTTGCGAAAGCCAACATCAAATGTCACCAGGCAGTCCCTTGATTGGAACCCCCAGGGAAAGCGCAAAGTGGGCCGACCGAAGCAGACCTGGCGGAGGAGTACGGACGCTGAAGCCAAGGCCGCCGGAACGACGTGGGCCGAACTAAAGAGGGCGTCCCAGAACCGAGTGCGCTGGCGGAGTGTGGTTGCAGCCCTATGTTCCCCAGGGAAAAAAGAGGATTAAACTAACTAAACTAAACCTACCATTCGGCCACCCTGGCTCCCCAGAGAGAGAGAGAGAGAGAGAGAGAGAGAGAGGTCAGTTCCGTGAACTAAACATTTGACGTCAGCCTCAGGCAGGTCGTCATACAGAGAGAGAGAGATGACGTCAATTCCGTGAACTAAACTTTTGACGTCAGCCTCTAGCACTGAGATCGTCTGAGGATGCTTGTTCATGTCTTGTGATTTCCCTGTTGGCTTTGTGACTTCTCCGACTGAATTATTTTTCACATAAAATCTGGAAGATCTAGAGGGCTGATGAAATGTCGGAAGCAGTGACGATACTTGCAGGTTTTATCTGTGAACCAAACATTTGACGTCAGCCTCACGCTGCTCGTCTGACAGATGATACTTCTACATATCTTGTGATTTCCTTGTTGCTTTTGTGACTTCCGTGACTGAATTAATTTTTACATAAAATCGGGAAGATCTAGAGAGCTGATGAAACGTGGACTTAAGTGCCTTGGATTGTACTTATGAAATTGCAAAATTGGAACTTTTTTGACCGGCGCTTCTCGCAGAAACGTGAAAAATGTGTTTATCTAAAAGCTCTGCTATTCTTAATACTAAAGCTATAATAGTGCAGTAGTTCATGTCATATGTGCAGTTGGCACAAGTGACTAAAATACCGGAATGATGAGTAATTTGAAGGAGTCTTTTCATATATATTTGGCCTTATATGGAAACCACCCCTACCTCGGAAATATTTTTCTTACACAAAACCTGTCAGAGCTACAGAGCTGTGCTACGAAAACAGGCAGTATAACTGGATGATCTTCCCAATTTCAGAAAATGAAGCCATTTGAACATTTTTTACGAAAAAATTCGTAAAATGACCGATTTTTTAAAATCGGCGATAACTCTTCTGAAAATGCAGTAGGCTGAAAATCGTGAAAGGTAGGTCTGGAGAAGGTGAATTCCCATTTTATCTCAAAGTAAAAAGGTCTCCAACGAGGTGGTTTAGGAGATAGCCATCATTACATCAGTCCACACACACACACACACACACACACACACACACACACGTCTCACAACTCCCGCCAGAAAGAACGCAGCAGCATAGTGTGCACGTAAGGTGTCTATGACGTAGATTTCGTTACGTCACTGTGTGCGTGAAAGTAAGTATTGTGTGGAGAAACGTCACAGTCTTGTTTTGTATCACTGAAACTTGCTGCTGCGCGTAGCAAAATCTGCCCCGTCTCATAAAGTTGTTTCTCTATAGAGAAACAACTTAAAAAGGAAAACAAAAGTGTTCTCCATCACCAACCAGTGTGCACTTACCTAGCAACATGATTAATGACAGGTGCGAAGTTGGTTGGTCCGTACAGCATAACGCTTCGTAAGGAGTGGTAGTATGCATCCAGAATGCCTTGCACACCTTGGCAGTAGGGGTTGGCTGGATTGAAGTTCTGAAACAGACAGACATCGCATTAGTTGCACACGTACGACAGATGAGAAAGGTGCAGAGTGAAAAGACTGCATATGAATTATAATAATAATTCTAATAATGGGTATAATTTACAAAGCGCTTATCCTCAGCAGGCTCTAAGCGATTACAAAGTTAACAAAGATAAAATGAAATAAAATGGCATGAAAATAATGCCAGTGAGAACAATAACAGACAGCAATTGTTGGGGGCAAACACACACACACACACACACACACACACACACACACACACACACACACACACACACACACACAAGTTCTGTCAATCCCTCATTAATGCTGCTGGGCTGAGAACAAGTGTGTTCTGACTGCAGTGTTAAAAGTGGGGACCGAATCTATATGCCTTGTATGTTTTTTTGGAAAAGTGTTCCAAAGGGTGAGAAAATGACCGCTGCCCGTATCACGTTCAAACAAGATGACCCAAACACAACCTCAACATTCACAGGCTTCTGTATGGAGGTCTGGTGACAACATGCACTAACTGAACTGACAATAAAATATTTCATGTTGGACTGGAACAAGTACAGTACAACTTCTTTTGGGCGACCACCCCTTTGGCCAGATAAGAGTGGTCTTAAAAGAGAGGTGTCCACTCAAAAGAAGCTTCAGACAGTGAAGAAGTGCAACCCAGTATCATTGTAACATTGGTCTGCACAGGCAGGTGGTCTCCCAAAGGGGTGGTCACCCAAAAAAGGTTCTACTGTATCTGCTAAGATGATAGCATGACCAAAATTAGGTGGTCAAAGTAAATAAATAATACAACAGCCCCAAAGTTTCTGATTCCAAATGAAATGAGCCCTTCAGTGTCTTGATATAGAAAATGCTTGCAGAGCAGTGTGGGGGCACGTCTTGCCGGTAGGCAAGCCAGGTGGCAAACTGGAGATTGGGGGTTGGGTCAGGTGACTTGGGAGTCACGTGCCAGGCTAACTCACTGGGGCAAAAGAGTCAATAGAGGGTTATCCCTCTTGTTCCAAAGTACGCTAACGCTTCTGACTGAAGTTGTGGGGGTATAGGGGGAATCCCCCACATTTTCGGAAACACTACTTAAAAGGTTCTCAGTGACAGCAAAGCACGCTCACCAAAGCAAACTCATGCGACACACTCCCATCTGGCATGCGAGCTCCGAACCCAAGCGCAGGAAACAGCTTATCACTGCACAGAGGGGAAAAAAGCGGTAGGAATACTTGTGTGAATTTTGTAAATTTTTGTGCACTTTTTGTTTCTTTGTTTGTAAAAAGCATCTAATGATCTATGGCAGGTAATCTCAGCAGATCTGAAAAGTCACCCACTCAGGGAGTGGGACAGACTTAACGCTGGTGAGAGAAAAACAAAACAAAAACCTTCTCAGATAGTCCAACTGGTGGCAGTAACAGGCAACACACTGTACTTGGCAACGTGCTTTTACAACATGTATACTCACCATATGATACTATACTATTGCATATGTTGTTTTTGGCATGACTAAACCTCTAACTCGAAGCTGTACTGCCTGCACGTGACTCCACATACTGGGGGTAAAGCATAGGTATATATATATTTCAAACTGATCACCTGCAGCTACTCTAAAGGAATCTACACAAAACAGAAGTGGGCTTAATATTAAAATGATACTGCAGAAAAAAAACAACAACAAATGACTGCACTAAGCTTTCATTGCTTAGTGTAATGGATCCCCAACACTTGTGGACTGGAGGTTAAGTTGATGACACAGCCTTACCTGTCATAGTCTTGTATGATTTCTCCCACCGCGGTGATTGCTGTGGCGTACTGGTTGAGGGTGTATGGGTTGTAGTAATGTAAGGATGTGGGGGTCTGTGGGCTGCCGTTCGATGCTGTGAAGTCGACTGCCACGGTGAAGTTCATCTGCATCCTGAAACACGCAAAATGATGCCCTGTTAGTGACATAGTGTTCAATAGTGAGCGTTTCACACAACGGGCACCACAGCACAGAACGTTTGGGCAATACTCATCCAGCTCTGAGGACAATGCTACTGTTATTTGGTGAAAGGGCATAGGCACCATGGATCTGACAAGTACTTAGGCCCTTTTATCATTTGACGGTAGATTTGAACAAATCCTGTCATCGAAACTTTTAAAGCTTGGCGTTCTAGTATTGTTGTTATTCCAAGAGCATTCTGCTGACTAAAACTTGCTGAATATATTCAAAAATGAATATGTATTCCTTCTTCACACAAAAGAATCAACAAATCAAACGTCACTCACCCTCCTTTGATGTAGTCAAGGAAGCTGTCTTGTGTTTCTATTGTGATTGACAACAGTGCAACCTGAAACAACAAGTGATGCTTGTAACTGCAGTGTACTTGTGCTAAAGCGGAAACAAACAGGAATGCAAGTACACATTGTGAATCCCTGCACACACACACACACACACACACACACACACACACACACACACACACACACACACACACACACACACCAGTGTTGCACATTTTTTACCCCCCAGATAGGACATGGTGTCCTGATGACAAAAATGTAATAGGACACAGTGTCCTGGTGATGCAGAGACAATAGGACACCAACTCTGCCGCAACCATTCTGATCACCACGAACATTCACACACTTCATCAGACAGGCACTCGCTAGGTAATGCACAACTGCAACTGTGAACAACAGTGTATTCTCATTTCTGAGAGCAACTCCACACAAAAGTGAACATTCAAATATGAAAAACTCATTGGACAGAAATCAACATCTTCTCAAAATCAACATGAGAATGAACAAAATTATGTCTCAGCTCAACTGTTCAAAGTACATGTATAGTCATGATACCTGAATCACTTTTCCCTTTTCAAAGGGAGAAACTGTCTTGGTGCAAAAAAAAAAAAAAAAAAAATGTTTTCACTCCTCAGAGTGTTCAGACCATGAGCCACAAGGTCTTCCAGGAATGAAAGGATTAAACTGAAGCTGCAAATCATATCTTTTTCTGGGTCCTAATTACCGAAAACAACCGAAAACAACTCTTAATACGCGTAGAACGCAGTTAAAACATAGAAATAACAACACACAAACATGATTAAAGGTGAAAAAAGAGGCATTAAACTAGTTTAAAGGCAAAAAGTACTTATTCACTCCAAGAGAACAGGACGAAATGAACGTGTCTCCCAAGGGAAGCGACTCTGGTCCGGACTGGTTATTTTCTGCAATATCACCTTTTTTTCCTTTTAGCTTTTTTTAAGGCCACTTTTTTCACCTTCAATCATGTTTGTGTGTTGTAATTTCTATGTTTGAACCGCGTTCTATCCGTATTAAGAGTTGTTTTCGGTCGTTTCGTTGTTTTCGGTAATTAGTAGGACCGTCTTTTTCTTGCCAAACCAGTCAAGTATGCTTGCAAGATCACTTTTGGTTGAGCAGGTGCCTCTGGGCTCGCAAGCTAACAGACTTGTTAGCATTTGCTGATTTTTTGTCAGCTTTCAATCGTTTTTTCGGTGGCATCTTCTTCAAACTCAGTCAAAACAATGTGTACTTCGATCGCATGTGTTCCTCACATCCAAAACAATGCAGTCCGATAACACGTGTTCCTACTACGCATGCGCTAGGCAGAAGACAATAACAAAGAGATTGGCCGCTGATTGGTCAAAATGTAAGCCTTGGGTTAAAAATAGACATGTTCATTGTTGTAATCTCGATAGGCGTCGCGTGGCGAGGTGGCACGCGCAGCGAGCGAGCAGTACCGGCGTGTCCGCAATGTTTGTGATAAGAATAGGACACGTGTCCGCTAGAGCTATGCTTTAATCGGACCGTGGGTCCGCTTGGGGGTCGGGGCTATCGGACATTCGAAGTTTTGATCGGTCTATGACCGGAGACCGACGGAAATGTGCAACACTGACACACACACACACACAGAGGCTTGGACACATGCACACTCATACAAATAGCTCACAGTCACAGCTTGCACCTACCTGTCCAGAGTTCTTGTATTTCTTTTTCGATTTCTTGCTTGGATTGATCACCTGAAAATCATCAATTGCTGAGATGCATAACGCCTTGTAGTTGTAAAACAGAAACAAGTACTACTCTCCTTACGTAGTTCCATGGTTAGACTTTTTTTTTTATAACCACGGTGTCCATGATTGCAAAACTTCAAAATGTTTCTGAATTATTCAGCATCATGAAGAAAACCAGAAGACACCGCTGAACAGAAATTCTACACTAAATTGACTAATGCACTTACAAATGAGATACCTGTTTAGAATACACACTATGTCCACAACAGTGCAATAATATGGGAAAAAATACTACAAGCTTTCAAGTAAACATCTTTTTACATAGATATTTGACAAGACACACGGAGGGGACACTTCCAAGGAAAGCTTACTATCTCACAACACACTACATACCTCATATTGGTTATATGCACCAGGTCCCCGAGACAGCTCTCTCATGTTGGTCTGGAATTCCCCGATGAAATCATGGCTGAGGAGCAACAGATAGTTTTATAAGTTTATTGGCACTCTGAAGCCTGTATCACACCATGCCCGAAACAAGTAGTGTATTGCACTTCTGTTTGCAATTACATGGAGGAAAAAGAAAGAAAAAATCTGTGTAGAGGAAAAAGAAAAAGAAAAAAATCTGTGTAGAGGGATCAGAGTTGACTTTTTACTTTCTTTTGTATCATTAGACGTGCACAAATATCAACTACCTTATACATATGTATGTGTACTTTGCCATACATCAAAACAGAACCAAGCATAGAACAAAACACAGAAAGATTGTGTTAGGCCAAAAAAAAAAAAAAAAAAAAATGTTACTGGTAACCCGACCGACCCTCCCCCCCCCCCCCCCCCCCCACCCCTAAAAAATGTTTTTGGCTGCTGGAAAAAAAAAAGAGAAAAAATACAAGCACGACCAGTTTCGGTTTTCATGCGCCTGTTGTCAGGGAAGTTGTGCGCCATCGCGGACCCAAGATTAGAACGAAATATGGTAAGATAGTGTGTTATAATATTAAATACAGTTTCACAGAGCATCATTTCTTATTAATACCCTGTTTCTTTGTTCTTGGATGTGTGTGTATGTGTGTGTGTGTGTGGGGGGGGGGGGGGGGGGGGGGTTGTTAAAACAAAAAAACAAACAAAAAAGGCCAACCTACCTACCTACCCTATTTTGTTTAGCCATGTTACCAGAAACAACATTTTTTTTTTTTTTTTGCCTTACCACTTACATATAATACGGGTGTGCTGTCATGCATAAATGTCTGAGTAACTGCACAACATGCAGGTAACTGTGCACAGGTACCGTATGACAGTAAAGGTTAATGTGAGCACACACACCTTCCACTGCTGTTCCAGTCATAGCACTCAATCCGTATGGACCTGCAAAATACCACCATCAGTAAAATTAAAACCATACGTTAATCTCTTTCTGATGCACGGCATATTTATTTTCAAATTAAAATGTGCTGAATTTGAGTGCTTCACTGTGCGAAGCCCCAAAAAAGAGCAAAATGTTTTGTTTAGGATTTGTGTTTCATGTTGTGCAGAGAAATTTATCCCATTCATAATTCCTACAGTACCATATGGAGGAATTCATCATAAGCACAACGAACACAAACCATTTCATAGAGTACTGCTGTAGTATATAGGCATACGTTGGATTGGACAGAAATTCTTCCACTACAAAACCCCTTCTCCATCATTTCCCATACATGTGACAAGACATTTCACCAACACATCTCTCCTAGTACCAACAAAAGGAAAATACTTCAGTGACATTATTCAGTACCTGTCATAATCGCCATTGCAAAGCAGTCTCACAGGAACTGTGAAAGGTTTCCATGTTGGGTTCAGCGTGTTCTTGATCACTTCAGTTCTGTGCACTACAGTGAAACTGGAATGGAGATGCACAAAACCGTGAACACACAGAAATTGCAAAAGTAAAACCCTGTACCGTAAAAAAAAACCACACAACAATGACACCAAACCAACAAAACGAAAGAGTCAAGAAAACATGGGATAAAACTGTACAGACTGATCTCCTGATCTCTGCCTCGGAATACAATCCTTTCAAAACTTTACAATTTGCCCCTCCCCTACCACCACACACGCACACACACACACACACACACACACACACACACACACACACACACACACACACACACACCCCTCAACCCCTTCCCTGAGAGCAGTCAGAGGGCAAGACTGATCACTTACAATTACAAACTACATGTGCAAATACTAGCTGTGTTCTCTGTTCATATCCCACTTGACTCTGTTTACACAATTTTTTAAAACAAACAACACTGAACCTGATCACACATGCACGTAAATAGCTGCATTCTAGCAAATCTAAAAGCGAACCTGCCATCCTCGTTTGCTCTGTTGAACACAAGGAAAGGGTCAGACTTGCCAAAGAAATCTTTCTTGTCCAGGTTGGTTGCTTTGAAATGCATTGTGGCAATTTCCTGACAAGAGTTCAAAATGCACATACTATAATTCATTCCAAACTTACTGTAGTGGTGTGAGTTGCCATTATTTCAACTAGCCTAGTGGGCTTCTTTGTCAGACATATTGACATATTGCCATTATTTGTTGCTCTTGTGATTTTTTTTTTTTTAAAGTAGTACACTACAAGTACTACACGTACCAAAGAGAGGTTGAAGGTTAAGCTCAAGAAAAATCAGGAACATATGGGTCATATGGCCTAAGAAGAACTCTCATCTACCCAGTGAACCAAATCCACTAAATCTTGGATTGGGAATCAGTTACTAACAAAACTGACAAAAATTGCCAACACACATGCACACGCACACACACACACACACAGAGTCGTAGTAACTAACTTGTGTTTACCTTGCATGACCCAAGTTCTTCCACTCTCACTGTAAAGAGAAACACAAACCATGTCACTGACATTAGTCAAAACAGGCTGTCTGCAGTAACAGATTTTCAACAGAGTACGCACACACCGGCTCTCAGAACCAGCCGCTGCATAGCTCTACAACGCGTATACTGCATGTTTTAGTTACTACTGTCAGAAGGAATTTTTTACCACAAAATCTGACATTTCTCAGTCTATACCGAAGCATGCTAGAATTACAAAGGTGAACTCTACTTACAGATTATCTTGCCATTATCCCGTGCAGGTCCCCTGAAAACCAAAGCACACTGAGTTCTACCATGCTGTAAGTATTACACACACGCAATACTCACTTATTATACTTCCACTACTAGTGCCGGCGCCCCTGGCCCTGAAAGAAAACACAACAATGCAAATTTACTTACCAGTGCCCCCTGTATAAAAGAGGCCAACCCCCCCCCCCCCGCCCCCACACCAAACCCCTTCTTGCATGCAGATCTGTGATAACTTTAAAGGGGCAAATTTAAAAAGTATGTAAGATATAAGTATTTAAACCCTGGCCTGGAACAAGCGCCTTATGGGCAGACCACTGTGCGGTGGTATGCAATGACTCTACTTTACTAATTCTAAAATGCTGTGGTGGTCAGAAAAAAATGTTCCACCAAGTTAAATTACCGGTACTCTGGGTTTTTTTGTATGTTTTATTGGTGTGTAGATTCTTAATTTAACTTTTTATTTTGCTGGAAGTCTGAAGATGAATTTCATTACATGTAATATTTAATGAACAATTAAGTACAGTTATTAATACTACTACTACCCACAAATCATTCTTATTCCATACTTAGGTAGTGAACTTGATTTAAAAAAAAAGACTACCTCCTCGTCCTATCCCGTACCGCACACGGCACAGATAGAGATAAGTCAGTCTTTACCATCACAATGAGGAGTACCACTCAGGAGAGGTGGGTAAGTCACTCATCTCCGATGCCCAATCCAGTAAATGTTCCATACACTGAGAAACAGGACTCGCTACAGATCTATACAATTACAAACTAACCTGAGAGGTTTTTCAAGTTTGCTGCCTGGTGATCCAACAATTTCTCCCAGCGTGATCTCCATAGATCCCAGAAAATCCTGAAATGACAAAATCAACCACAACAGTTAATTACTATGGACTGCAGTGGCAAGCTACTTTCTTCTTGTTTGAAGGCACTGTTGAAAAGAAAACCCTTAAAGTTATGTTTGTAATAAGTTCTGAGAGTAAAGCTGCCACTTCGGGCCGATCGTCAGGGATTCTCTCCGGGTACTCCGGCTTCCTCCCCCTCTGCTTTGGAAATGTTCAGCCCACCAAATTTGAAAAAAAAAAAAAATGCAATTCTAAATTCCGAAATTTAAATAGCTGAGCTGACCCTTCGCACCACGTGATTGTAATGTGTTTATGTCCAGTATGTGAGAGGATGCGTGTGATTCACGTGAGCGTGCGTGTTGGGTTCAGTTCGCGGCGCTTTGAGCCGATTCATGAAATTGGGAAAAGCGCCTATACAAATTACAATACTATTATTATTATTATTACTTCCAAAGTCCCGAGGCTCTAAAGTTCTCCACAGCGTTGTGGTATGCCTGACAGACGTACTAAGACTTTAAGTTCACGTGGACATTACTGAGCCCAGTGACTATGACCGAGTAAGAGTCATGCATTGATGCAACCAGAGCTGTTTTTAAAAAGGAAAAAAAAAAAAAATCCCAAACATATAATAAAAAGATAGACACATTCTTACATGCTGATCCAGTCTATGGCTGGGTGAGTCCACGTCATAACTGTTGAATGAAAAAAAGAAAAAGAAAAGAAGACTGTTCATTTCGCGGTGACACAGACTGATGTCAAATGGTCAATAAGCTGACTAGGCCAGTGCACATGTATAAATGCCTTCATAACAACGGCAGAACTATGCATGAGCTGAAATGATCACAAAGCCTTGTTAATGTTATTTTTCAAACGCTGCCTCAAAACCCACCTATTTAAAACTGATTACTGATTTACTCTGCCCTTCCACATCGTGTCAGCCTACTTGTTGTGAGATATTGTTTAACTTTGAATGTTCCCCTTGTGTCTGTGTGTATGAAAGTGGTGTATGTTGTTATGATGTACGGCGCTTAGAGCCTGTTTTATTTCATGTACAGGCGCCTTATAAGTCATCCTTATTATTATTATTATTGTTATTTTACATAATGGGATAAATCTAATAATTGTATTCATTTACTATTCAGAATGTATCGCTGCCAGTATTTAACACACTTCAGCTTGCGAAACAACTGTTGAAAAAATTGAACTGAAGCAAAAATACTTCCTTAACAGCTCAGATGAAGCAAACTTGAGATGAAGAGTTGAAGGACAGAATATGAATACAATATATATAAACACACACACACACACACTCACATATTGCTGCAAGAGAACCGATTCTACCAAATTTATCGTTAATAACCAGGGTGCAACATCTGAAGGTACTGCGAGTAACCGAGTGAGTCTTAATCTTATTCTTATTATAATCTTAATCTTACATTTCAAACTTCAGCTTTTGTGATTCCTCAAACAAGTAGCTCATGATGAACTTGCGTGCAAAATCTGGATTCAGGTTGTCGTTTATAACTTCTGTTCTTCCAACCTGCAAGAACACGAACAGCGTGTCAAGAAACAGCATTAAGCCAATAAGAAATACAGGTGTAAAAGCATTCACATGTATACTGAATCATGAACTTCACAAATTCAGTGAGTTACACTTACGGTTACAGGCAAACCTTACAGTTACAGACCAAAACCAACAGTTCAGAAATGATGTCACACACTATGAAGTTGTGTCCTAATAGCAAATATGACTATGAGCAGCGACATGGGTGCAGGGTTGCACATTTTCCACAGCTTCTATAGGACAAAGTGTCCTGGAAACAGCAAAGTGATAGGACACAGTGTCCTGGCCACTTAGTGGCAATACAATTTTAATAGGACAAATGTCCGTTTGAGGTGGGAAAAATCGGACATTTGAAATTTTTATAGGTCAATGTCCCGGGACCGACTTAAATGTGCAACCCTGTGGGTGTCCTTGCAATACCATGTATCTGCTATAAAGTATTACTGATTACATGTTTATCACTTCACTTACATTTGGCAGACACCAGTTAATAAGTGAGTCAACAATGCTTAATTTTTGTATGAACAGACACTAATTCATTTCATACCTCAAAATATTTGTCAGTGCGGGCATCTTTCTGAAAGAGCACACACATTGGATCTGATTTTGACAGAACATCACAGTCTCGCAGGTTTCTGAAACCAAAAAAAATACAATCATGGTTAAACTTAATAGAACATACTCTGGCAATAGTGAAATGTCCCCTGAAAAAGGATGTTAAAACTCTTTAAGTTTACACTCATTCATCCTTTCAGAAAACATGAATCAATGGAAATATCTTGATTAGTAGTGGTTCAGCAGTGTGGACCACCCATACCACAAAAAAGCATGTAATTGTAAAGCCCACAGAGGGAAAAATTGACTATACATGTATTTTGACTGGAACTTGGAAGTTTGCTCTTGCTTTGTGAACTTGAATGGATGCAGATGTAAAAAATAAATGCAAAGGGTAATCAATTCCACTTAAAAAAAGTCAGTTAATTAAAGATATCTTGATTATTAAACTTTTTAGTGCTTCAGTTGCTCCGTGACCAACCATTCTCCCAAAATGCAAATATTAGCTCCCCCAAAAAGGTAAAATCAACTGTATTATTTTGACCTCTGGTCATCAAAATTCATAGTTTAAAATAGGCACCAGACCTGCCTACCCACCAAACATGACATGAGTAGTGCCAAAAACCAAACGAGTAGTTTCCTGGTCAAATGAGTAGTCCTAAAGTATCCCAACCGAAATGTGCCAGCTTGTTGCTTAAGCTACAAATCAGCTATTCTATTCTTTGGCTTGTTTGATTCGACTGGTTACAGTGTACACAACTGTACTACCATAGTATCTCAGGGTTTTTTGTTTTGTTTTGTTTTTTTAAGCCAAATTTCTTTCTACCAGGTATTTATACATCGTTAAACTCTGAATGAGGCTAGTTCAAAAAGCTGGATCAGCGCGAGCAAAAGTTCAGATCGGATTTGATGAAACGCTAACCGCTAAATTACGTAAATTTAGGGGAAAAAAAATGTGTAGTGGGGCAATTAAATGCGTAGTTGCGTTGTAAGCCCCAAATTACTTAGTTTAGTATGGTCAATGCGTAGTGTAGGCAGGTCTGCAGACACATACATTCATTTCATTGGTCTTAAAATTGAGCAGATTTTTTTTTTTTTAATAATCTGTATTTATTTTCTCTACATTTAAAGCTGTATGCGCTGCATTTTCCAGCGACTGGCACTGGCACCCGCGCGAAATTTCGCAAGACACAGATCCACCACACAAGTGCAATGCAATCCAAGTGGCAAATTCGTTTGATTTGACAGCAAATAACCAAATCGAAACAAAACATGATGTTAATGCATTGAGGAGTTTGTCTCAATTACCTGCAAGCAACACTAATTTCAACCTGCGAAGACGGAACAGCAGCTGTACCCGCTTGGAAGCTTCCTGGGAGCGCCATCTTGCCTCACTCTCCTATGTTGTGAAACACCGTTTGGTCCCATAATAGTTTTCGCTGCTTCCGCTATAGCGCAGAGGATACAGAATCATGATACTATACGGATCTTACAGTACACTGTCACACATCACTATTGATAGGTCCATGTGCATCAGGGGAAAGGGGCGTGGGAAGGTGAGGAGGGGGGGGGGGGGAGGGGAGAGATGTCCCTGTGTTTTTTCTTAGCGAATGACGGTGAACTCAGTGGCGTCGCCGGGCCGAGCGCGGGCGGCGTCAGCCGGTCGAGTATCATAGTGTAGAATCTTAATGAGGAAAACCGTCAGAAGATTGGTGTTTGTTCGTACAAATGAGTTGGGGGGAACTCAGTCATTTGTAAAGACTTAACGAAACGTGCTTCAGGTTTCAGGGCGGAGACTGAGGCTGGACTCGATCCCCAGCGGAGCCCTCAGAGGTTGTGCCGGAACCGGCTGACCGTCGGAAGGGGGGGGGGGGGGGGGGGGGTTCTGGCGCGTATTGGAACAAACACATTATTTTACATCAGTGCCAGATTAGCTCCCACGCGTTTTTTTTTGGGGTTTTTTTTTTTTTTTTTGCGTGTACCCAAAACGTCTCTGCACTGATGACTCGGAAGCTGTGTTTACCGACTGACACGGTCAAGGTTGACACGACGGCCATGAACTTGCATTTGTGTCTGTAGGTTCAAGTATTCCGGCTTCGCGGAGCAGGCTGTTGAGTATATATATATACAGTCGCAGGACGGAGTGGCAAGCGTCGTTGCTTGTAGTTAAACGTAGTGTCTCTCGATCAACTCTATAGCTGTGCGGTAACGGAATCACATTTGTACTGTACGTCTTCGCACACCCAGTTAGTCTTGCCACCACTGATACTGGTAATCATCGTTGTTTTTTTTTGTTTTGTTTTTTTAAGTTAACACCGCCAATTAAAACTTTGAACACAAATCTATGGTCAGTCTTCAAGTGAAAGTCCGACTGAGTCCACCGTTCATCACACGACTAAACCCGGCCAGTAACTGATCAGTACAGTCAAACTTTTCACGGCTCAGTCCTTGGACGGATTTTTCTTTTCACGAGTTTTCATGGCAGGACACCGTCAGTGAATCGACCAGACGGGCAGATGTGTGTACTTTGTACTGAGTTTAAAGAAAAATATCAGCAGTCAGAAGAAGAAGGGGGAAGAAAAAACAAAAAAACCCTATCATGGTACGTGGGTCATATACTGACACTAATCATGGGCGGCTACAGTTTGCGGGTCATACAAGCTTCACTGACTGTGTATGCTCAAGTCCCAACAGAACTAAACACTTGAGTAACTGCCATGGGGTTCGGAAAAACAAGCCGTTGAGCATGAACGCCAATATGCAAATTATTATTACATTTTTTTTTGATTGGTGGGTCATAAACTTGTCCAGGCTCGTTTCAGCCGTGCGTTGCTCGGGCCTGTTCGGGACCGGCGGAGCGACTGAGTCAAAGCCGGCGTGGCCAGTCGGTTTGGTGTAAGTTTTCTCAAGGTGTGCACTTTATGTTGCTACATCAATTCCTGATCTGGGCAATTCTGTAAGTGTGCTTCTTACAAACATTTGCTGACTTCTGCAGTGTTGTTTTAGTTCCGCGTAGGACTTCATGAGAGCAGCCGATTTTTTTTCTCAGGTGAAGGGAGGTAACCACCCAAGCTCGTCCAGAAAATCGATTATTTCTCTGCAGATTTCGCAGATTCTGTGCATAACGGCAGCAAATCGTTCCTCCGTGTCAAATTTAGTGTGATTATTGTATATTACAGCTACACGCGTGTAGTGTAATTTGCTTGCAAATGGAAGACCACACTTGCACAGCGTTGGATGTGGGTCGACCACCCGGTTTACGAGGTCGGCCCAAGTGGGCGTGTCCTCTCAGCTGATTATCTCCCCCTATTCAATGGTGGCACGTTGCACGGAGCAGCGAGCGCCGGCTTGCCGACGAGTTTTGTGTGCATTTCTCAATCCGGTGTGCTTGTGCTCGTGAAAAGGGCGAGATGAATTAGGTCAGACCCAGATCCTCACGCCTTAGGGTCTGGGGGAACGCCAGAGGTAGATATATATTTTCTTGCGTGTGAATATGATGGCTTAGATTCGTTGTTTGATATTCCTTGCAGACGATTTTCTGATCCACTTCCTGCTTGTCCACCGTCGAACCTGCCCATCGTTTGACGTAGATTTTTTAGCAGGAGGCCTACATTTTGATTATGATAAGCTCCTTCCCCAGCGGCGGACTGTAGCTAGTTTGTAGGTGTGGATATTGCTGACTTTTGGCACGGGCAGGCTTACTTTGCAGCACGTTCATTCATTGACCCAGCTAAGCTCAGTGCCCTGGCTGCGAAACAGGAGTACGTACGGATGCTGGATTGATTGAAGGCACCGGCAGTAACATGGCGACGGGCTAAACACAGTCGAGTTTTCCCCTAACCTGCCTTGTATGGTGTAAGAGTGCACATCTGGCTGTACGTGTGAACTTTGCTACCGGCATGTAAACACTGCTTGAGCCGGCTTATCATGTACGTGCTCGTTGGCCTCCGCTGCAAGAAAACCCTGATATCATGCAATCCAGCTAAGTCCACCGGTTCATTGCACGGGTGTGTTGAAAGATCTGGTATAAAAATGCTGTTATCCGAACTTCTCCTCAAAACACTCAAAGCTTTCAAACTTCAGATGGTCAGATGAAATGGTGGCTTTGTAGGTAACTGGTCTCAGATGTGGGCTCAGTCACTATGACTGTACAGATGAACATATTCTTGACAGTTCAGCTGTAATGCATTATTATAGATTGCCATGTCATAACCATTAGGTTAGTGCTCCCCCTCCATGAGTAGCCATTAGGTTTGGAAACAGCTATATATATGGTAAGTGGACATGCATACTGTAATGTTGAAAGATCTCACCCAGTAATGAATGTACCAAAAGTCATAAAATCAATATGTTTGCATAGATGATTATAATGCGCTGTGTGATAATGAGTTGAAACTTTTAGGTTATAAGGTGCTTCGTAGCTGTTCAGGAGCATCTGCCTGAAATGGTCTGCAGAAGAACCTGATAAGTGCATTAATAATCTGTTTTAGACAGTTTGCTGCGATGTGCAGAATCTTTGCAGTAAGATAAAGGATTTCAGGGAGAGGGTGAAGGGAATGGGAACAGTGGGGGCAAAGTAATGGCCATTCCAGACAGGTGGTTGCTTTATACGAGTGGCTGCTTCAGTAACTAGTTTGTTGACAGCACACTTCTTTTCTGTTGTAAGCGTCTTTTGTAAAACTCTATTTACCATAGTAATGTGCTTTGTTAGACAAGTCCGTTACAGTTTCCTGACCTTAAAGGATTTGTGTTGAGTTTTTTTTTTTTTTTAAATTATCAATGGAGACTTAAATTAATACATTGTTTACCAGCCATGGGGATTCCTTGTTTGAGCTTCTTCTCTACTCACTTCCCACATACAGGGAGAACACTCTGCCTGCATGCACTCTTGGATTGATCTGGAGGTCTTCTCAATTATGTATTGTAGAGAGGACAAGTATTTGTAGCTAGTCAGGGGAGTAGGATCCTGCAGAATTTATATGATGCCTGTTGTGTTAAATTACCAGTTTGAGGTGTTTGACTGAGGGAAGAATTTTTTTTTTTTTTTGTGGTTGTTGCTGTAGGTGAGGAATAGCTGCAGCAATCAAGAACCATGCCACCAAAGCGGAAGGCAGCTGCAGCCAAGGGGCCGGCTGCAAAGAAGGGGAAGAAGGCGGCAACTGCAGCAGCAGCAGCGGTGGAAGAGGAGGAGGAGGCACCGAAGACGACCAAAGACACAATCAAGACTTTGAAAGAGGCAGACAAGGGGAAAAAGAAGAAGCATAAGCCAGATGCGCTTTGTCCTGTTGGTGGTAACTGCACGGTAAGGAATTTAATTCATATCTTGTGTTGGATATTAGCTCTTCTTATGTATTATTGTTCAAAGATCTGATATGTGAGCTAGGAAATGTATCAGTGATTCAATTTAGAAACCAAAGCTCAGTGTGGTCGTTCGTGTGCAGTAGAGTATGTTCTTTGTTAGTCAAAGCAGTAGAGCTCTCTCGGTGGTAATGTGACCCACACACACATTACAGGGTGTCAGACAAAACAGCAGGGTGGTATACAACACTAGGAGTTACTTGCAGTAGTAATGCGACACACACGCACATTACAGGGTTTCAGACAAAATGGCAGGGTAGTATACAACACTAAGAGTTACATGCAAGTTAAGTACATCACAATAAATGTTGCATGTCTGATGTCTGTCACCAATATTTTCCTTGGGAGGAGGGACTATGTCTCATATTTTGATAAAATGTCGCATAGAAATTTCACAAAATGCATCATATGTCACACGAACATGACATCACAAGCGCACTTGACAACGCGAAGCAGAGATACGCTGTCCGTGTCAGTCATAGTCTGTTACATTAATCTAATATTAGTGATGAGGCTTACTTATCCCGCTCGCCGCGCGCGCTGCCAGGAACTCTCGCTCGAAAGAGTTGCAAAAAAATATTGGCGCGTTATCAGTTTTCTCAGTTCTGCGATCGAGAGGTCCTTTTCCATCACTGCACTTAGGAACAGGCTCTCGGCACAGACATGTGACAGAGTGATGCAGGTGAACTTGATTGTCTCATAGAAAATGAAAATGTCTTATAAAAATGACTGGTCAAGGAGACAATGTCTCATTGGCATATTTGAGTAAATCCATCCCTGTTACAGGGTTTCAGACAAAACAGCAGGGTGGTATACAACACTAGGAGTTACTTGCAGTAGTAAGTCACAATGAATGTTGCATGTCTGTTGTCTCTCACCACTATTTTCCAAGGGGGGGGGGGGGGGAGGGGGTTACAATCATAAGTTAATACACACAGTGAATTCCAATATAGGACTTGTTCACCAAGATACTGAAATCCATGTACTGTGTTGCAAGTGACAGTTGAGGTTCTCTGTCTGCTGCATCACCAAAACAATACAACAGTGATCATTTCAGCTGTGCTTTCTCAGGTTTTTCTTTAAAAAAATGATGAGTTTTGAACAAAGCAGTGAGGGTCACTACACTGTACCTGATTATTGTGTTCACACAAAACCTGGGGGTGGAAAACTTATCACTTTCACCGTGGTCCGCTTTGCTCTGCTTCATTCGACAGGTGCATGAGGACTATGATGCCATGTTGAACCAGACAAATATTGGCCACAACAACAACAAATACTACATCATCCAGGTGCTGAAGGACAAGATCGGCCGGTTCTATGCCTGGAATCGCTGGGGTCGAGTGGTAAGCTTGTTTGTAAAACTAAATAGTAAGGTAGGCAGGGCTGGTAAAGTGTGATTTGTGAGTTGGAAAGTAATTTTTTTTTTTTTGTCTGTCACAACTCTTTGCCGGATCCAGTGGTGTTCCTCCCTGGTAATGGGTGGAATCCACGGAGGGCTCGGAAGCTGGGGCAATTTTTATTGCAATTTTATTATGCATGATGATGGAGATGAGGATGATGGTAAGATGATGGTATGGAGATCCGTGTGGTTTGGGACTGCAGGACAGGGCCGCATTCCACACTTCCTGTCATAAATATTCCGGCATCAACCAGGCCCAGGAACTATGGCACCTGCGGTGCCGGCCATGTAATCATCCACATCATAAGACGTGTCATACCAAGGGAAGCACCACCAAAGTCGCACCCGTGAAGTGGGTGAAGCTCGGCTGTGTGGCAACAGCCTCCCCATTGGGCCCATAGCACACCCACTGTGGGTAGGAGCCGACCTAGGTAGGAAAAATCCCGCTTGCCTCGGCTGGGACTCGAACCCGGGTCTCCCGGTCCGTAGTCCGAAGTTCTAACCACTACACTACGGGGGCCGGTGAAAGTAATATTTTGAGCAAGTTATAAAAAACATGTTTTGAGTGTGTTTGGAAGAAAAGAGATGTTTGGTTGCTGCAACCACATTTTCATCTGTCCAAATGATAGGGCCCTTTTGTAATTTTTGTTGGTGTTGCCTTGAGCAGTCATAATCAGCGTATACTGACGGATGATGAAAGTGGACTGTGTAGCCTTTTTGTGATTTGTAATATTTCTGGGAATCCCTGGCGATTCTTAATCCTCTTTGAAAGGAACACAGTAAGGGTTTGGGGTTTTTTTGTTTGTTGTTGTCAGGGTTTTTTTTCTTTTTCTTTTGTTTGATTTTTTTTTTTTTTTTTTTTTGGGGGGGGGGGGGGGGTGCCACCATAAGTTAATACACACAGGACTTGTTCACCAAAATATTGAAACCCATGTACTGAGGTTCTCTGCCTGCTGCATCACCAAAACAATACAACAGTGATCACTTCAGCTGTGCATTCTCAGGTTTTAAGAGTCATGTCATCATTTCTTAGTGCTGCTTACCTTTTGTGTTGGTTGGTTTCTACAGGGGGAGCCAGGGGCAAATGCGCTGAAGGGACCGTTTGGAAATCCCACAGATGCAGTCAAGGATTTTGAGAAGAAGTTCTCGGACAAGACAAAGAACAAGTGGGCAGACCGCGAGAACTTCCAGGCCAAACCTGGCAAATACACTCTGCTGGAGATGGCTGGCGACGATGATGATGATGAAGATACTGTAGATGCAGTGAGTTCAGTTTCATTTATGATATAAAGTTTTCACAATGAGGTGCCCTCGATTGTGCAAAATACACCATACTCGTTTGTTGATTTCAACAAAAAAAAAACTGCAAGGTTTTACAAGCAGCTTTTCAGTTGAAATCAACAAACAAGTGTGGTGTATTTTAGGTAATCGGGGACAGTGACTTGAGAAAATTACGTGCATTACTTTGATTTGAAAGCTGACATCAGCAATTCAAATTCTTCACCAAATGCTTCACCAAATGCTTCATGCTTCACTCAATCTCTGACCGAGTTGCTTTAATTACTTGCTTTGTCCGTAGGCTTGGAGAAGTCAGTAGGTCCATTTCGAAGCCTGCATTAGAGATGAGAACTGGAACTAGGCTTGCAGTTGTCACAAACACTACCGATCATGAATGAAACGCAGCTAAAGTTCAACAAATTACCATCCAGCAACTGGCAAAGCTTCTTCAAATACGGTCTAACCATGCCACGTCATGACATAAATTATTCCTTAGTCACTTTTCGCATCATGTTGTGACTTAAATCCTTCAGCCAGAACACCCTGCTGGAAATTTGTAGGTGTAGTGCATGCACACTTTTAGGTACATCCGGAATTCACAGGGGAGTATTATGGGTACAAATGTTAAACCTTGCATGGTGGATTACGGACTTTTTAAACCATAACAGTGATAGAGTGGAATAAATAGAGCTTCCATGATTAGATCGAGTGGTTTACGGCGAAAGACTAACCCTGAGATGGCTCATTTGTGTAGCTACTGAGCCTCCGGCGAGGTAGCTACGCAAACAATTGAACCATCGAGGGGTCAGTCTTTCGCTGTAAACCACTCAAACTAATCATGTAAGCTGTTTATACCACGAGCATTCAGACTCTTACCTCTACTGCTCTAGTCGCATAAATTTTCTGCAACATTTTATTTTTCTGGTAGGGTGACTAGTGACTTTTATACCCCCTCAAAATTCTGCGAAGTGACTTGTGAGGAAATGATGAGTAGGGCAGGTGAAATTGCATGTGCTCATGTACTGACATTCAAAATGCACTCGCAAATACTTCGCAGAGAATTTTTTTACGTGATGCAAGGAAAATAACTTTTCACCCCCAAAAGTGAGCAAACTAACTGTGCACCGGCCATGACGTATGAGTTCCAAATGTTTGAAATGACGCACTTTCTGACTGATGACACAACTGGAGTGCGTTTTTGTGAGCTCGTAAACCACTGAGTGGGTTATGGAAAGTCATAACTCACACTTTCGCTCTTTCGCTCTTCTATTTTCGGACGTAAAGCACTGATAGTTAACTCACTGAAAGTTTGCACTGGCGAGTGGTGTAAAAACAAATTCATTTATTTAGTGCCTGTAAAGGCAGTTTCTGTGTTAGAACTTCAGGCTGATTACGATTAGTTAAAGTAGGTTTCTTCCATCACCACAGTATTTATTCATCATGTGATTTTGTTTTCTTGCTACAGGGCTCAGCTCCAAGGTCGGATCAAAAGGTGGCCAAGTGTACTCTGGACAACACTACACAGTCGCTGGTCCAGCTCATCTTTGACCACAATATGTTCAGGGACACCATGAAGAATTTTGACATCGATGTCAAGAAAATGCCCCTTGGCAAACTAAGCAAAGCACAGATTGCCAAAGTGAGCTTTCACTTGAGTTTTTTTTTTTTTTTTTCTTCTTCTTGGGAATCAGTAAGAGGGTTCTTGCGCGAGCACAAGTACCGTTACGGAAGGGTGTTTTTTTTTGGTTTTTTGGTTTGGTTTTTTTTTTTTTTTTTTGGTTTGGTTTTTTTTTTTTCCTTCCATCATCATTTTCCCGTGTGTTTCTATAAGGTTTGGTTTATTCATTCTTGCACTATTTTGACAAATATATGCGTAAGGTAAAGCAAGTTATATTCTGACGTTGAGTTATACGTATGGACAACAGAGCTTTCACTTGAGTTGTACTGTTATTTTTGTTGTTGTTGTTTTCGAAGTTACGCACAAATCAGTCTGTTTTCAATGTGAAGGGGAGCCGGGGTGGCCGAATGGTAGAGCGTTGGACTTCCAATGCTCGGCCAAATATTTGTGCTGGCTTTTGCATCGTTGCCCCGTCTTTGATATCACCCGTATGTGGTGGAAAAGGACGTTAAACCCCCAAACACCCACCCCTTTCAATGTGAAATTTAGCTGGCAGATAGAACCTTGTTATTTATATTACCACACAAAGGAAATATGCATTTAGCAGTTAACCATCTATGCCAGCAGATAAACTTGGTTGTTGTTTATGTAACTGCCTCATGAGTGCATTAACATCACTGGACTTGAGTCATCGAGTTCGCTTCTGGTGGCTCAGTGCCAGCATTACAAATGCTGTCACTGTCCAGGTGTTTAAGTGGTGGGATGATAGCTACCACGAAAACAACTCGGAATGATCAGTGAGCATGAAAATGGTAGCATATATAATTCACTGTGTGTGTGTGTGTGTGTGTGTGTGTGTGTGTGTGTGTGTGTGTTTACAGGGCTTTGAGATCCTTGAGGAGCTAGAGGAGGCTTTAAAGAAGAAGAGCCCAAAGAGAAAGCTGTCAGAGATCTGCTCTAGGTTCTACACTGCCGTTCCCCACGACTTTGGTCGGCGTGTGCCCCCCATCATAGACAACGCTGAAGCCTTACAGAAGAAATATGACATGCTGGCCGTAAGTTGTTTTGCTTTTTCTCTGACCGTGACATTGATGTGCCTTTGTCCATCAACTTCAGTTTGTTGATCTGCTTCTCCGACAGTGACATGGATGTGCCTCGGTTCAAATACATCATGCCAATTTTCACCAACTTCAGATTAGTGTAGCTTGCCCATGGGTAGAAGTTAGGTGGTACTGGTTTTATATGTAGAGATGCAAATCTGACGCAGTCAGATGCATGATTGCTTTACACAGTGGTATTTTTGTGGAATCTCGCCTTTAAGAACAGAAGATGGTTCACTTTCACTGCATTTGAAAACCTATATTGTGATGTTGTAATCTTTGTCTGTATGTTACTTACACTCATTAATGTGTTAATTTAGCATGATAAATGGGTTGTTGTTGTTTTTTCCAGGTTTTGGGAGACATTGAGATTGCTCAGAGCATGCAGAAAGAAAAGGACAAAGATCTAGCTGTGAGTATCTTATTGGACACACTCTCTGTCTCCCTTGCTATTTTTGTCTGTCTGTCTGTCTGTCTGGCCGATTGTCCTTCTGTACATCTGAACCCCATTCTGCAATGTGCACCACTATTGAACCTGGATATACATGTACCTGCACACTTCTTTACATATGTGTATTACCCACCATATCCTTTAACCACCACCACAGTCACAGTTACGCACACACTCATGGCTGCACACACACACACACACACACACACACACACACACACACACACACACACACACACACACACACACACACACACACACACAGGGTTGCACTTGTGTTATTGTATACAACACTTATTTGTTCTTGTTTTGTCACAGGATAAGGAAGAAGTGCCCCATCCCCTTGACGTGAACTATGGATTGCTGAAAGCCCAACTCAAGCTAGTTGATCCCAAATCCAAGGAGTTCCAGGTACTATGGCACCTCTTTGAATTTGCTGTGTCTGCTAAGAAAAAAGAAAACAAGAAAATAAAGGGTAGTGATGGTAATTATGCCAGTTTCAGACACTTCAAAATCTGGCCTAAACAGCAAAATGGACAACACACATCAAAATTGTTATAGGAGTGGTGGCGGCTCAAATGATGGGTGAATATGTGACTTGATGAAAAGAAGTCTGCATACATGTGAGCAGTAATGAGATGTCCATCCACTTTTGCATGTATGCACTAGACACAGGGAAGAAGTACATGCAGTAACCTGGTACTGACTCCATTTGATGAATTGTATACAAATCAGTGGACCCCAAGGGATCAGAGATGCTTTCATTCAGGAAAGTTAAAGCAGTTATATAAGTGTGCCTATTAAAAAAAACAATTATAAGAGCAATACTAAATGATTGAAAACCTGCCTGTTGCATGGAGTATTAACTGATTGTTGTTGTTGTTGCTGTTTCTGCAGGTGCTGCAGAAGTACTTTACAGAGACAAAGAATAGTGGAGGGTGGCGTAACCCAACACTCAAACACATC
The DNA here is from genome assembly GCA_018292915.2 of Batillaria attramentaria. Classification (NCBI taxonomy): domain Eukaryota; kingdom Metazoa; phylum Mollusca; class Gastropoda; family Batillariidae; genus Batillaria; species Batillaria attramentaria. The sequence continues at coordinate 1,070,245 of JACVVK020000069.1, forward strand.
TGGTCCGTTTCGCGTGACGGAGAGGTAATCATCATCTTAGCAGCACCCAGTTAATTCTTCACTCAGCAAGTGTATTTTCTCCCTCCAGGTCCCTTGCCCCTAATTTGTCTTGGCAAGAACGGTAACAGCAAAAAAAATTAGAGATTGACCTGGGTTCTCTCTCTTTAGTTTTCCTCACCTCTAAGTCAGGTGATCAGAAGATTCCTTTTTCACAGCAGTAGCTTTACAAAAATGTCATTCTCAGTGGAAGCTATACTGGAATGAATACTGACTTTTTCTTTTGGGATGAAGAACCTGTTTTGAATTGAATTGAATCAAATCGAATTGATACTTTTTCGGGTTCTGAAGAATGGACGTCATGGGTATGTAAGGTACTGAAGAATACATCCTATTTATGTGAGTTTTTTTCATGATGGCGTGAAACGCTGAGAGCATCTTTCACCGTTTTCCTTTGTTGCTTTGTCAGACTGACCGCTTCAAAGTGCATAATGGTATCAAGGAACGCAAGCTGCTGTGGCATGGAACGAACGTGGCTGTTGTTGCCGCCATCTTGAAAACGGGGCTCCGCATCATGCCGCACAGTGGCGGGAGAGTTGGAAAAGGGATCTATTTTGCCTCAGAGAATGCAAAGTCTGCTGGTTATGGTGAGTACCTGCAGGACAACGTCAGCGTGTTAGGGGGAATTAAATCAGAAATACAGAATTTCTTTTGCAACAATAACAAAATGCTTCATTGTGTGTGTGTGTGTGTGTGTGTGTGTGTGTGTGTGTGTGTGTGTGTGTGTGTGCGTGCATTTGTGTGTGTGTGTGTGTGTGTGTGCCTGCGTGTGTGTGTGTGCGCGCGCACGCGCGCGTGCATTTGTGTGTGTGTGTGTGTGTGTGTGTTTGTGTGTGTGTGTTGAGCATCGTACTTGCACAGTTTTCAAGGTGACTTGAATGCTTACAGGGACATAGTGTGCAGTTGTAGTCTGACCAAATGAGAGACCGCCAATATGTTTATGCAAATTCATTGTTTGATGAATGTTCACTCTTTAAGACTTTTGTTCAGTTGTCAATTTGTTGTTTCAATGTTAAAAGTTGGGACTGCTGGAAACGCGGGGATCATGTTTCTCAATGAAGTGGCCCTCGGCAAGCAGCACTGCATCTACAACGATGACAGCTCTCTGACCAAACCACCCAAAGGTTATGACAGCGTCCTGGCTGTTGGAACACAGGAGCCTGGTAAGGATTTTACATTTGTGCGGTCCGTGACGGGAGTGTATATTGCACCTCGAATAAGCATGACATCACAATTTGTCGGAGCGCGTTTTTGTTTTGTTTTTTTAACTGTGTTATTCCTGAGGGAACTTTGGCCAGGTAGCTGATGCCCGACACACAGTGGCGGGTTAAGTGAACAGGGCTGCCACTCTTCCTCCTGTGCCGGATTTCCAGCTTTTTGAACCGGCTGTAAAGAGCTTTCCGGCTTTTTAAAGCCGTTTCCGGCTTTTCCGGCTTTTTCGGCGAAAAAATCGCGAGTCTGTGTCTATCGCCTTCCCGGGTAAGGTGCATTAGGGCTGCCACTCTTCCTGCTGTGGCAGGATTTCGTGCTTTTTGAACCGGCTGTGAAGAGGTTTCCGGCTTTTTAAAGCATTTTCCGGCTTTTTCCTGCTTTTCCGACCCCCCCCACCCCCCTCCCCGCTTTTCACTTTCTTCAGGCAAAGTCGTTTTCCTGCTTTTCCGGCCAAAAACCTTGCGAGTCTGTGTCTATCAGCACAGACCCTGACCGCCCCCCCCCCCCCCCCCCACCCCACACACTTTTCACATTTTTCGGGCAAAGTCCTTCCTTACTTCCACTGGCTCCCTGGAGTTTGGCTTTCCTTCCATTCAGATTTTGAGGGTCAATTTTCAGGCTTTTTGTCTCTCAGAAAGTGGCAGCCCTGAGTGAAAAAAGATTTAAATTTTAATACATTAGGTACAAATGTATGCATCAGGCCTTGTCTGCCCTGCACCCTCCAGTCCGACACACATGTGGACAGGCGTTTGTTGCTGCTTTCGTATTTGGTTTAGTATAGTTTACAGTCTTCGTAATAACACATATTATTTTGCTTGTTTGTTGCTGCTTTCGTATTTGGTTTAGTATAGTTTACAGTCTTCGTAATAACACATATTTTGCTTGTTTGTTGCTGCTTTCGTATTTGGTTTAGTATAGTTTACAGTCTTCGTAATAACACATATTTTGCTGTCAGACTGAGTTACCACAGTGCATAGGCAGTTTAACTCACTCAGGATGATGGCCGGGTTTTGTCCCCTTCTATCCCCATGTGGTCGACCCCTTTGTATATGTTCAGGGGAAAGTCGCCAAGGAATAATTAATGAACTCACACACTTCAAATTTTCAGATATCATGCCTGGAACATTAAACAACACAGACAAATAAAAAACATTGCCTGCCTTTTATTGTTGGTTTCCATACTTCATGATGAAGTACGTGTAGATACAGTTCATACAGTTTAAAAAAGTCCAGAAGAGAAAAAAAATACTCGTAAGTTGTGCCAGAAAGCAACAGAAGAAAATTTTTGACTAGGACTCTTACCCTGAAGGAGTGCCGCCCTCAGTCACATGACACAGGACAGTGTAGTGGGATCACGCTGTCACAACATGAACTTAGAAGTCACGAAAGCGCGATCCAGCTCCGCTGTCCTGTGTTGTGTGATTGAGAAAGAAGCGCAGTCGCATTTCTTCATGGTCAGAGAGTTTAACGTTTGATGACATTCTCAGTATTTCATCCATGAAAATGCTTCATTGTGATTGTATTTACCTTAACAGATTCTAAGCTTGACACAAAGATCACACTAGACGGAAAGGAAGTCGTCGTACCACAGGCGAAACCCAAGCCATCAGGCCACAGCAGCTCCTTCTACCAGAGCGAATACCTGATCTACAAAGAAAGCCAGAATCGCATTCGTTACCTGCTGCTTTTTGACTTCTAGTTGTGTGCCTTTTTTCCAAAACGCATTCCGCATTTTCATTGTCAGTGTTTTACTTGTCCCTCATTGTCACCACTGGTAGCGTTTATCGCAGTTTCACAACTTTTAATTTTCTTGTAATTGTTTGGTATTTTTTGTGTACATGTACTTGTTTGGAAAAAAAAGAACAACGACAGCAAACACAGTTGAATTAAGAAACATCTACAGACAGCCGAATTCAGTGGCTGTTAAGTTTTGCCTCCACCCGTTTCTTTTTTTTTAATCTCTGCCGCTTGTGTTGTGAAGCTCCAGTTTTTATTTATGAACATTTTACTGTGTGCAAAATTCAATATACAAAAAAGGAGATTCATATGTAATAGAGGAAAAGAAATTCGACAGGGAGAAGTGCTTTAATTGCCATGATGCATTGCATACTTATAAGGGGAGGACTAATGATTTTAAACTTTCCAAGGAGTCAGCAGCACAGACTTTGTTGTTGTTTGTATTGCTGGACTGAACTTGCCTCGAAATTGAGGGGACTGGGTGTACATGTGCACTTCAGCACAGTTTCAACTGCCTTCTTTTTTTTAATTTATGGAAATTTATTTCAACCAAGAGGATTTTATACATCAGTGTTCAACACTGCATTGAACTTGTGCTTTTTGGTTAGGTCCATGACATAATTAAGGTGACTCTTTTAAAATATTTTATTGGCATTCCATGCTTGAGTTGTGTTCATGTTAACAGCAGATCGCAGTTTTTTATCATTGTTTGACTGTTTTTCGAATATGAAGCCAGCGTTCAGTGTTCATATGATTTTTCCTTTCTGCACAAGTTATGTACTCCTTGATACATATAATTATATGCAATGATAATCATTAATTTATATCCCTGGCCCATGACCATTCAGCAGCATAAACAAATTGTGTGGTTGTGCATGTAGTCTTTGCATATGTTTACATACCCATTCAGACACACATGCAGATGCCCAGTTGCTGATTGCAGTGTCAGTGAAATATTGATCCTTACCCTGGTTATAAACCACAGCTATTGTCTGGACACTGTCTCTTCTGCTGATCAGTCGTGCTAAACCAATACGATGTGAGGGAAATAACCCCATTCAAGAAATTCTAAAGTCTGCACTGACTACTCTCCCTTTGGCCAAGGAACAGACCCGGCCTGTCTGCTGAAAGCGAACATGCAATACAGTCATTCACAACAGATGTTGTGACTATCAGCGTTAGGGTTAAGAAAGTTACATGTACTTCAGAGGATTTTATTTATTTTATATTCCTCCCGTCTAAATCAAAACCAAACTGTGTATAATTTATCAGAACAAAAGAGACTGTCAGCATGTTGGGATAAGATCAGAATGACACCACACAGCCCACAGACAAAACAGTTTATTCCTAAGTTTTGGGCCATGGAGTCTTTTATCAGGGGATAAACCAACAACAATGCCACTTATCTCAATCAGATCACGGAGATCTGCAACAGTTTAGGAATAAATTTATTCAGTTGTCTGTTTTGAGCCATTTGGTGTTGTGATCATACATACACAACTGTACATGTAGTATGGTTGGATTGCCAGTTGATGTGGGGTGAATGAACTTAATCACTTCTTGTGCCATGCATGGTTGAATGAATATGCATGTTTGAGAATCACCATTGCAAACATCTGGTCGTGCCGTACCTTTCAGCATATTCCAAGTTTCTTAAAAGTGTTGAATTTTTCAAAGCTGTTAAAATGTCAGGTGGGAACCCATGCATTCTGTTTACCGTGTTTGTAATCTGTAGTGTTTGGAAATGTATCCTTCATGGCCATATCCTTTTTTCAGACTACAGTTCTGTGAATGTACCCTTGTTTTAATTATTGTGATAATTCGGTGAGTGTTGGATCATTTCGTTCATATCATTTTTAGTGAACGTTATTGCTAGGTTTTATCGTGAAAAAAATTACATACATGAACTTTCTTTTTTTTACAGTCTAGGAGGTTGTGTTAAATCATGATTTTCATGTAGTTCTTACAGCATCACTAAAAAAAAAAAAAAAGGAAAATTTCTGTAATTGCCTATATTGAAGGCTGCAAGTTACAAGTATCAATGTGCCATTCGTTCTGTAACCACCTGCATTTAAAAAGTGGTTAAAAAGAAAAGAAAAAAAGACCAAACGGTAATGATAACAAGAAAATGTTCTTAGTTTCAGAAACCCGGTCTTAGTGCACTTCGTGCATGGTTATACTGTAAAAGAAACTTACCCCACCATGTATCTTAAGCAAAATCTGAAGACAAACGAACAGACTGACATACCAACAAGAAAACAAAAGAAAAAAAAAACTCCAAAAGTAAAATCCTCCAAACCCGAAGACAGATGAACTCCAGAACATAAGCTACATCTGATATGTCTATAAATTTTTGTTGTTGTTGTGGTGTTCTCTGTGGTTTCTTTTTTTGTTGTTTTTCCTTTGTTTGTTTGTTTGTTTGTTTCCTTCAGGATCATTTCATACATTTCCTTTAGTGTATGTGAATGTTAGTTTGTACGTCACATATGTAGCCATGTTTTTAGAGATAGGTATTAATGTGGTGTCTTCATTACATGGGGTACAATATAGACAGTGTGTTGGAAAATAGCAGTACTGTGATATGAATGCCCAGGTCGCGTTAATGTGACCTTTGGATTTAAACAAAAAATTCAGTTGGCCTTTCTCTTGCAAGAGAGGCGACTGGCTCATCGGAGGATCTGTGATCAGGAATCACTTTTTGATAGTAGTTACTTCCCCTCGTTCAACTTCACCTGCATGTTATATCCTTACTTTTTTTTTTTTAATCTTTTTTATCTCTCTTTGTATAATCATCAATTTTTTCCCCTTCAGATCTAAAATTAGTATTAAAAAAAAATGTCCTTTCCCCCATTTTTGGAAATTGACAGCCACAGTAACAAAATTTTCTGGGCATTTTCGCAGATCAGTTTTTTTTTTATTGCTTTAGCCGTAGTGAATACAATTTGAAAACAGATCATTTGCACCAGAGGATTTTCATATCCTGTTTAGTTCTTCATATGTTGCATGCATAGTATACATTGTAGGCAAATGCACTTCTTTATGGCCCTGTGCACATCACATCAATTGTTTAGTGTAGGCTTAATTATTTCCTAAGTAGAGCCGCACACAGTGCTATTTAATTATCATGTACACATTTTTATTTGTACTCTCTTCAGAAAATCATTGACATATATATATCTATATATTTATCTTCATTCATTCATCTTCACATATCTGTAACGTTTTAAATGTGTAAAATTACATACATGTTCTTTTGCCTGTCAATCACATTGTGAATTCATATATATGGACATACACACTGTATACACATGTAATATCTTTCTGTCAAACGTTTTGTAATTTCCGTGTAATCATTACTTCCCATGTAAATTGAAGCCATCCACTGATCATCTCATTCGTACCAGTTCCATGTTAGCCGTGTACCCATTTCAGACATAATACTAGTTTGTTAAATGTCTTTTACAATATTGTGCTAATTTTCAGCGACAATCAGTTTTTCACCTGGGTTCCCACTTGATGTTTTGAACAGACTTTTGTGTGAACAGTGGTAACTGTCTGACAAATATAAGGCCCGATGCACACGAGCGTCAGCGTCATGATGCCGCGCGGCGGATCTCACTCCCGGCGGCAGTTTCAAGGCGCTGCCACGTGTGCATGACATCGGCGCCTGGCGTCAGGCAACGGCATCAATGGTGCCAGGCGGCGGAATCCTATGACGCCGCGAATAGAACATGTCCTATTTCTGCTGCCGACGCCGCGCTGCAGACTTGGTTTCAGCCAATCAGAAAGCAGTGTGGGTCAGCGCTTGCAGTGTGGGTCAGCGCAACAAGCCATGCAGGCGAATGACGCCGAAGCCAAGTGTGCACGCAAACGGCGCACACCGCGCGCTCACGCGAGGCGTATGATGCGAGACAGCCTTTGCTGCTTGCTTCATGGTGCTGATGCTGACGCTCGTGTGCATCGGGCCTAAGCAGTGCACATGAAGGAGCAGTGGTCAGGGAATATGTCCCTGTATTCCACACTGGCAGAAGGTGTTTTTCAAAATACATATACATATCCCGTTTTTGAACCTGTCATGGCTACAGAACATAAGAAAATATGGAAGAACTGCAAAAATTACCTGGACGTTTTCTGGTCATGCTTTTACCAAAAAGTTGTAAAACACATGCTTAATCCTTTGTCTTTGGCAGAATAAGTGTAGGTACATGCATTACGTAACGTGTTCTTTAAAACTTTTTTAGATGTGTTTTGTTTGGTTTTTTTTGGTTTTTAGGTTTGGCAAGGTTGTCTTTTTAACGTAAGTTATCTCATCAGAGGTAGTAGCTACTTTATGAACAAGTCAGTGGAGTGGGTAGTGAATGTTTTTGGTTGTAATTGTACATATTAGTATCAAGAATTTAACTGTTTGAATTAATTTATACTATTTATTTTGCAATATGTATGCATGTATTTAAAGTTGTAAGTAACCGGTTTTCAATAAACCAGCACTATCACAGTTACACAGTTGTGCCCTTGTCTGGGAAACTACGTGGAAATCTCCAGTTAACTCCCCCCTCCCCCTCCCTTCCCCCCTCCCTCCTTCTGCCTTTTTGAGGGAAATGTTACTGTGTATGATCTCAGTACGGTACCTTATATCACATGGCAAGAATGCGAAAGTTTGTGCCTAAAAAAAAAAAAAAAAAAAATAAAGAGATGAATAAATCCTACTTACCTGCAGTAAAAGATATGATTAATTGTATTTATTAATTGAGTTTTGTGTTGATCACTTTACTCATTTTGGGATTCCATTTAGTCTTCAAGACCACTTTTGGCATCTTGTACAATCAGGATTACTCCACACCCCCCCCCCCCCCCACCCTTTTTTTTTTTTTTTTTTTTTTAACAGGACTATTTTCAATTACTCTGGACACATCAATGCAGTATCCATTACCAGTGTGCTGAATGGTCATTTTTTACACCATATCATAAATATCCTTCAAAGAAATCATGTATTAGTTTGTGTTGCATGTGATTTCAGTGTTTGATTCTTGATGAAAGTCATGATCCATAATTCTGTTCATGTTGTGAAGCAGTCTTTTTAATCTTATTTCTTTCACACACACACACACACACACACACACACACACACACACACACACACACACACTGCTTTTTATGCTTTAGTTTATTTCTTGCTTGTAACATCATTTTAGCTTTCCTGTCTGTTTGGTTTTGCAGTACATATAAAATCTGAACCAAATTTACTTCTTTTTTTTTTCAAACTCTACTGGTGTTCTTACTGTAACAGAGATTAAATTAACGTTGATGTTTTGTGTGAAGTATATCTAGCAAAGGTGTTGATAATGTTGAGACTTAATCATATTTATGGTGTACGTAGCAGGTGTAATATTATGCACATAGAAAAGTAGATGTTAACATTGTATTTAATCAGAACCCCGTGTTACTTCGGTGGTTTCTAAGATGTTGAAAAAAAAAAAATTCTGTTTTTGTGACTAATTAGATTCAAACTTACCACGCATGCCCTGTCAGGTGCATGTATTTTTTTTTCCTAATGTAAAGTACAGTACACATACTGTAGGCCCTTGTGTGGAAGGTGGTCGTTTATGTTGTGTGACTGAACGTGAACCTTGGTAATAAAGGAATAGCTTTTATAACATTCCCTCCATTTGGTCTCTCCGTGTGTGTGTGTGTGTGTGTGTGTGTGTGTGTGTGTGTGTGTGTGTACGACTATCGTCATAATAGTCAGTAGTGTGCGAAATCTTCGTTTGGTTCCACTGGTGCTGGCCCTAACCAGGTTTTCTTGGGGGTGATCTCCCGTAGAAACGGTTTCTGTTTTCGTTGATTACCGTTGTGTACGTTGGGGTGTGTGTGTGTGTGTGTGTGTGTGTGTGTGTGTGCGTGTGTGTGTGTGTGTGTTCACTGGATGCTCCTGTCCTTCGTATCTTTCCTCTCAGCTGCAGCTGTACACACCCTCCAGACAACTCCTCCGCTGACAACGTGACCCGCATCCTACGTACAGTATTCCACAGGTGAAAACACTAGGTCAGCGAGCATTGCTCTACCAAGATCCAGTCATTTGGAACAGCCTGCCTTACCATGTTCGCCATGCAGAGTCAACAGACTGTTTTAAAACTGCATTGAAATCCTATTCTTCCGGCTGTACTATACAGACTAACTTCTTACCTTCACTGACTGTCACCATCATCATGTTGTCATTTTACGATGTCATGTTAGCATGTTTCATAGCTGTGTGTATGTAACGTGTATGTGACGTCTATTTCAGTGTATGTAATGTGTAATGTATTTTCATGTGTATCTCATGTGTATGTATTGCCACTATACTAGCTATTGTGAGGCGCCCAGAGCTCCAGCAGGAGGTTGGGCGCCAGACAAATCCGCCTCATTATTATTAGTAGTCAGTAGTAGTAGTAGTCCCGTAAGATCTGGGTATGTCACATTTATTACTTTTTTCATATAAGGAAAATTATTTTGTCCATATTATTTTTTCAAGTTACCACAATGGCAGTTCTAATGGCCATACTTGTTTTCAGGCCCACGCTTTAACAAGAAACCACTAACACTCACCGTTCAGTTTAGTAGTTCACTTCAGATGAACTGAAGATGGTATCCAGAAAGCCCACACGCGCACCACGTCTGGTCTTCCTGAGCGCAGGCTAAGCTTGTCTGGCCGGCAAGGGTGTCTACCGGCTCTGTCATTGCCTCTCACCCCCGCCTGAGTGCCCTGGATGGTTACACCCAAAAAGCCGCTGTAGGCAAATGCTTTTCATTGACGTTTAGGCCCATGACACAGGGGAGGCGTTTTTGTTCGGGAAAAAAAACATAGACAACAGCTCAAAACAAGCTCCGGAAAGGCATGTTGTGGCAGCATGTCAGACGACAAACACGGAAAAAACACCATGTTCGCTGTTTGTTTGGACTAAAAAATTTTTTTTAATCACTCCAGTGTGACATCGGCCTTACACTTGCAGAGTTGCATCATTTTAGATTGGAAAATCAGCACCCCAAAAAATCATCCGGAATCCACAGAAACATGTCATACACGTCAGCCGCCAACGCGTAACTTGCGATCTGCTACTTCTCTCCGTTTGCGGCTCCCTTCGGACTGACGACACCAGTAAGAAGAGGTATGGTGCACGGTCCTTCAATATATGCAGCGCAGAAATTGTGGAACTCCCTTCCTGAGACGCGGGTGAAGCCGGGAGGCAGTCAGCATTACCGCATTCCGGAAGCGCCAGAAGACTCATCTCTTCAGTGCTTCACCCCAGTAATCATCTGCCCTTTTTTCACACTATCTTTCTTTGTTAAACTTCCCCCTAAGCGCCGTGAGCATTTAGTTAGGGTGGAGCCGTGTACTATATCAAGTCTCCATCATCATCATCATCATCATCATCATACTAGAAACAAAACAAGGCTAAGTCCGGTCCAGCGGGCATCGGTCTGAACGGGCATGAGGAGGGTTGGTAGTCCGACTGGATTCAATCATTTGACTCGAACAGGACCTGAGTAAGCTTCCTACATTCACAAAGGCTGTTTGGGGCATTCTGGCTTGGCTCGGATTTTGCCCGTGTGTCCGTCGGATGGGTGGCCCACTGGGATTGAATCAAAGGTGTGACAACTATAAGATCCTACCGTGACACTGCACCCGTTACAAATCCCCCCCCCCCCCCCCCAAAGAAACCCCTGCACGTTTTCTGTTGTCGCCGGACATGTCCGCAAAGATTGAAATTATTGCGAAGATGGCGGCTGGTACAAATTTTCACCACAAGATCGTAAGCTAACGCAGGTTTCAGCTTAACAGCTTTACTTTTATGTTCCTCTGCTGCACCCACTTGGATGCGCCACGGACAGAAGATTTCCAATCCGTGTTTTCCCAATTATAGCGTGCTACACACTCTAGTCTGTAGAGATTGTAGTATACGAACTTTTTTTTTTTTTTTTTTTTTTGGGCTGTTTTATTTCTGCTTCAGCAGTACAAAGGGTGTGAATGTTTGTTCCTCAATGTACAATAAACAGACAGCTGGACACATATTTTCCTGTTTTACAATTACCTCTGAGTGTGTGCGTGTGCCTATGTACATGTGTGCGTGTGCGCGTGCGTGTATGTATATCTGTTCAGTTCTGTATACTTGTAAAATTGAAGATCTTACTGTTAAGGTAACATGAGTTGCATTAATTTTTCTATACAAATGCTGAAACTTTATACTGTTCTAATCTTCAGTTGACTTTCAAATATAGAACTAGAGGGCAGGGCCCGCATGTAAAAGTCGGGGTTAGGGAGTTTAGCTCCGGGTTAGAGTCTAACCTCGAACTAAACTAGCTCTAGGGTTAAATTTTCAGTTGTTTTTTGTTTTAAATCAGGAAGCGGGTCCTTTCCAGCAAGATGCCTAAGCCGTTATAGAAGGATTTATTTCTTCTTTTCTTCGCCTGCTTTTTTAATTTTTATTTATTTATTTATTTATTTATTATTATTATTATTATTATTATTATTATTTTTTTTTTGGGGGGGGGGTCTTTTGTCCTAGTCTGGGTTAGGCCCGAAGCCGTGGGTTAAATTAACCTCGACTTTTACATTCGGGCCCTGGTTGCCGTAGGGTGTGTGTTGTTGGGTGAACTTGGATGAGTGGCGAGACTGACACGCACACTCAATGAGCTTTCCCCCTCATAGCAAGGACAAAGAAGTAAATAATTAACTGATACGTCTGCTGAACAGTTAGGAACGAAATACGAGCGGGGCCGGGGAAATGTCATGTCTATAGTGTTGACATTGAATCGGGTCTTTGGTTTACGCGTGAACAACATCTGCGCCGCATTTGCATCAGTTTGTCTGAGACCGTCAACAGTTTGGAAAGAACTTGAATTACGAGCAGCGAAACTTGTCAATTCAGTTTTTTCATTGGGTCGACTTCTTGTTTACGTGTTCATACACTAGCACCGTGTCACCACCAGACGGTCTGACTCAGCAGTTTATGGGCATTCAGTCGTTGCGTTTCAGTCTGCTTCAGATTGTCAACGGTCATACTTTACGATTACAGGACTTAACAGGAGTCATTAAATCGGCATATATACACATCTGTGTGTGTGTGTGTGTGTGTGTGTGTGTGTGTGTGTGTGTGTGTGTGTGTGTGTGTGTGTGTGTGTGTGTGTGTGAGAGAGAGAGAGAGAGAGAGAGGGTGTCAGTATGTGTGTGTGAGATGGTGTGTGTGTGTGTGTGTGTGTGTGTGTGTGTGTGTGTGTGTGTGTGTGAGAGAGAGAGAGAGAGGGTGTCAGTATGTGTGTGTGAGACGGTGTGTGTGCCGGTGTGTGTGTGTGTGTGTGTGTGTGTGTGTGTGTGTGTGTGTGTGTGTGTGTGTGTGTGTGAGAGAGAGAGAGAGAGAGAGAGAGTTAATTACTGATGCTTACAGAAAATAGACATTACAGTGTACATACATTCACAAACGCATATGCTATAGATGGAACATAAAACCACTGTATTCACTAAATAAAAACATGAAGGAAAAACGAAATACATTTTCATTTTTGATTGATTAAAATCTGTCAGTCTCTCTAGCCGGTTTCTGGTCAGCGTAAACGCGACCTTATGCCGAATTTAACAGCGTTTAGACGTACGGTTATGGGAATATACATAGTTCTAAAAGGCAGTATTTCCTATACTGAACTGTATGTGAATCTGTTGACACATCCATCCGACTCATTGTTCTCAGTACTGATTCGTGTGTGCCATCCAGCTGACTGCCGCAATTCGACGTGGTAAATTTGTCCTGCGATATCAAGCACCCAGCTTCTGCGTTTCAGTTTCTGATTGGACACACAGACCTAAAAAAAGATAGACCCCCTGCAGTGCTGGAAGTGTGACGCCGCCGCGCGCCATGTTGCGAGTACCTGGAAGTGCCAGACGCTAGACAGACAGTGTTTACATAGCGCGCATAGCATTGGTCCGCTTTATCTTACGTCACATTTCTGATGACGTCTTTCTAAAGAACTTTGTATTTCGAACGAGGCGTCCTGTACACAGAGCCTCTGAGTTCTGGTATTCGCAAGATGGCCGCGATAGCGACACTCGCAAGCAGCGGTGGCAGCGTGCGGCGGTGGGTCTATCTTTTTTTAGGTCTGTGATTGGACACGATATCCAATGCGCATGCGTTGCTCTACTAGGCGTGGAAACTGGCGACGAGCCAGCCAATCAAATGCTGTTCCAACGTTTCTCGATGCCTTGGTTACTGTATATATATACCCTGAAAAGGTTTGAAGAGAAACACAGACTTGACCAAAAACCGACGGGATTTCTGAACACCGCTAAACAATAGCTTTGGTAAATGTATTGCTGATCTTTACTTTTCTCTGTATACATGTACAGTAGCTTAGGTAAACTTGCCGCCAATGTTCCTTTTCTCTGTACAGTAGCATGTACCTAGCGCTATCTGGCTGACTAGGCGATCCATATCGCCCTACGTTGCACCGGGCAGGATGAACTTTTCAGGAGTAAGGTAAAGTTAGCAACTTGGTGTTTTGTGGTGTTTACTACTACTACTGATAATAATGAGTATTGTATAGGCGCTTTACCCAATTTAGTGAATCGGCTCAAAGCGCCGCGAACTGAACCCAACACGCACGCTCACGTGAATCACACACATTCTCTCACACACTGGACATAAACACATTACAATCTAATCACCTGTTGCGAAGGGTCAGCTCAGCTATTTAAATTTCGGAATTTAGAATTGCAGTTATTTTTCAAATTTGGTGGGCTGAACATTTCCAAAGCAGAGGGGGAGGAAGCCGGAGTACCCGGAGAAAACCCCCGACGATCGGCCAGAATGAACGGTGCCACATACGAAAAGGAAAAATTCTTTGCCCCGAGTGAAATACCAGACGACATGCCTCTTGAAGGTCGGCTGAAAGATGAACTTTCCATTTCACAGACTTACTTCTCTCAACAACAACAACAACTGACAACAAAACTTGAAACGTTAGGATTTTTTTTTTTTTTTTTTGGTAAAAGAGCAGTTTTCTGGAATTAAATGTTCGGAAAACTGAGGATTTTATATCCGGCTGAAAACAGACAAGAAAGTATTTTGATTGTGAATTTTAAATGTTCCCTTTGTTTGTACAGTAGCTTTATTTGCTAAACCTAATATTGATTTTCTCTTTCTTTGTGCTGGTACAATATTAAAGGTATAGTTCTACTGTTGAACTAGACCCTCAGTTTCTGTTTTAGATTTCACAACTTAAATCAGACAATAAAGTACTTTTGAATTTGAAATGCCTCTTTCACTGTACAGTAGCTTTATTTGTTAAACATAATGCTAATTTTCTCTTTCTTTGTGCTGATACAATATTAAAGGTATAGTTCTGCCCTTGAACTAGACTCTCTCGATCACTGACGTCCTACGTCGGGCACAGTTTGCAATGTTCTGTGTATGGATGCCGCTGTCAATTTCAGCCTTTCTTCGACAGATTCCGACAATGGCCATGAAGCTTCTGTTGGTTATCGCCCTTTTGCTGGTACCTGCCATCATGGCGGCAATCGAGGACAAGCGGGAAGATCTGACGAAAATAGAAGATCTGACGGAAAGGGAAGACCTGTACCGTGGCCAGCGTGTAAGTACATGTACACTGAACCGACTAGAAATGGTAGCTGTAGAAACAGCAGTCGTCATCGTAGTCTCAGTCAGATCAGCCCGGCCCGAGTTTCCCAGCGCGAGTTGCTTGCACCTGCCGGGTTGGTCTCTGGGCTTGCATGCGGAACACACTACCAGCTCCAAGTTGCTCGAAAGACCAGTATTAGCTTCCGGGTCATGTAGTAACGACTGACTCCGCTAAATATAGTAGAAAATCTTTGCCCCTTTTAAAATTTTTGTCCAGAGTAAAAAATGGCAATCTGGTGCTTTTTGTTGGCTTTGTAAAGAAGTTTCATGCCAGGTAATAGTAAAATTAGGGAAAAATGAGGCTGGCTTGTGGACTATTTGTATTCATGCGCGGCTGGTACAGGAGCTACAGACGACCGTGGAATGAGGGGGTATATGGTCGCTGCCAACATTGCCAAAAAACGGAACATTGGAATTTGTTGAAATTTACTCTACACATGAGTCTAGTATGGCTGCCTGATTTTGTGATTTTTTGTGTGAATTTTAAAGCATTTCTATGGTGTCATCTGCAACGTTATGTGTAAGAGGAATATATTTCGTTTTCATTCAGAAATGCATCTCTGGAACGTAGCCTGTATAGCAGTTTCGTGCCCTCATTAGCCAAGCTCAGGAGGTGGTAGCGGCATAGAAATTTTGTTTATGCAACAGGAAAGTTAAATTCTTTCTTTTTCTCAGTGGTGATACAATTTTGACATGCAAACAAAACATGCATTCGGCCTCCCTTCAAATCTTCTGGAAACATCCTTACACATGGTTCCGAATGAAAAGCTTTTGCTGCTCGGGAGCACACTGGACAGACACAACAATCATCAGTCGCCACATCACGTAAGACAACCAGCACTGCAGATTGTCAAAGAGCAGAAGGGAGAGAAGCGTCTCCATGGTCCATCTGACATTCAGTAGTTCCAGAACCAAAGTGAACATTTTATAATAATAATAATAATAATTTATTTATAGAGCGCTGTAATCTACTTATAAGGCAGTTCTAAGCGCTAAAAGTACAGGTAAAGGTACAGATAAAATTCAAGGTTCAGGGCCAGGGTAACTGCATGTATGGTACTTAATAAGGAGATAGAGAAAGACGGAGGCAGGTTAGACGGTGCGTTGAGATGAAAACAGGTAGGTTTTTAGATTTGTTTTGAAGCCGGGTTTCGAGGGAGGTTGACTGGCGGAGCGAAAGAGGCAGAGAATTCCAGGCTTTTGGACCAGTGTAGGAGAGGGCTCTAGAGCCAACAGAAGAAAGTTTAGTACGTGGGATTCTGAATATCAGAGTATCGGATGAAGACCGGAGGGAACGTGACGGAGTGTAGAGTTCCAACAAATCAGACAGGTAGTATGGGGCAGAGTTATGGATGCATTTGTAGCAGAGGGTGCAGATCTTGTTTAATTCTTTGAGAGAGAGTGGAAGCCAATGCAGAGCACAGAGTGCAAGAGAGAGAGATTTTAGCTATAAAAAGTAGAAAACGAAAGAAGCAGTGATGCCTAATGCGAATACGTCACGCAGAGGTGATGAAGTATCTCAAGGGAGGCTACAATCGATAGCAGAGCCACAAAAGTTTCGGACTGTGATGCGAGTTGCCTCCATAGTAGACCCTAGGCTGCATGTGAAAAATCGCTTAATTGCAGATAGCGCGGACGCAGCCTCAAGGAATGAAAGTGTTGTCTGCAGATAATTATCAGCAGACGTGTCAGTGACGAGTTAAAGTTTTCTTCTTCTTTTTATTTTTGTGAGTGTGCGGCAACAGAATTGCATATTTTAGGACCCCGGCTGGGGCTACATAAATGTGCAGGTCTTTTTCTCGTTGCCCCGTTTTTGATATCACCCACACGTGGTGGAAAAGGACGTAAAACTCCTAACCCCCCCCCTCCCCTCCCCCCGGACAATAAAGACTTACGGATTTAAATCAAACTGATTTTTTTTTTTTTGGGGGGGGGGGATGTCCTATGAAAGTCTTTTCCCTTGTTCAGTAAGTCATGCATGTGGTAATTTCAAGTGACACACAGTGCAGACCATAAGAAATTGCATACCGTTGATTTCAGTCGTTATTGTTGTTGTTTCGGGTGTTGGTGTTGTTGTTGATGATGATGTTGTTACTGGTGGTGGTGGTGCTGATGATGTTGTTGTTGTTGTTGGTGGTGGTGGTGGTGGTGGTGTGGGGTCGTTTGCTGTCTTATGAAACGTACTGGCGATTAATTTTGTACGTAATGTCGTATGTGTCGAGACAGTGTGGCATGGTCGGGGCTTCGGTGGTGGTGGTGGTGTGGGGTCGTTTGCTGTCTTATGAAACGTACTGGCGATTAATTTTGTACGTAATGTCGTATGTGTCGAGACAGTGTGGCATAGTCGGGGCTTCGGTGGTGGTGGTGGTGTGGGGTCGTTTGCTGTCTTATGAAACGTACTGGCGATTAATTTTGTACGTAATGTCGTATGTGTCGAGACAGTGTGGCATAGTCGGGGCTTCGGTGGTGGTGGTGATGTGGGGTCGTTTGCTGTCTTATGAAACGTATTGGCGATTAATTTTGTACGTAATGTCGTATGTGTCGAAACAGTGTGGCATGGTCGGGGCTTCGGTAGTGGTGGTGGTGTGGGGTCGTTTGCTGTCTTATGAAACGTACTGGCGATTAATTTTGTACGTAATGTTGTATGTGTCGAGACAGTGTGGCATGGTCGGGGCTTCCTGCAGTTATCAAAGAAACTGTTGTGGCAGATACAGCTGCGAGAACGGTTACTGCAGGTAAGTGGCTACACGAAGTTATGATAAGTGTGCATGTACGCATTATAAGTTTTGTGTCCTCACGCCTGAGTGATTTACTGACTGCTTGAATTATTGACTTTTTTAAAAATTTATTTATTTATTATTATTTTTTTTTTGCAGTCGTGGTGGACCCTGAAAATGGTCTTCCTGACAAAGGTCGACTTTGACCAAGCGCGATGCAAACAACCTTATGAGTCGCTCTCCGGCGATTTTACTCGGCCGCAGAAATTATAACGGAAAATCAAATGATAATAAAATTTACTTCTTAGGATTCCATATTCTGTACAGACTTGTGTGTGTGTGTGTGTGTGTGTGTGTGTGTGTGTGTGTGTGTGTGTGTGTGTGTGTGTGTGTGTGTGTGTGTGTGTGTGTGTGTGTGTGTGTGTGTGTGTGTGTGTGTGTGTGTGTCTGTGTGTGTGTGTGTGTGTGTGTGCGTGTGCGTGCGTGCGTGCGTACGTCTGTGTGTGTGTGTGTGTGTGTGTGGGGGGGGGGGTATCGATGATAACTTTGTGTGTTGAGTTCAATACAATACAATACAATACAATACAATACCATACCATACCATACCATACCATACCATACCATACCATACCATACCATACCATACCATACAACGAGAGTGTATTTTACCGCCGGCAGACGTGCTAAATCGCCGCGGCGTCTTACCAGCCTCTCAGCACGAGGGCACTTCCAGATATCAGCTGGATGCACTCCCTCTAAGCCAGAAACACTCCACACACAGTGCTAGGGTGTTACATCGGTCCACCTGCAGCGGGTTAGGTGGGTGTTTGGGAGTTTAACGTCCTTTTCCACCACGTAAGGGTGATATCAAAGATGGGGCAACGAACGACAGACTTCAACATAAGTCAAGGACCACTTGCAAATTTGGCTAAAATTCCTGGAAGATGTCCGTGCAGCACATGGTGGTTTTTCAGCTTCAGCAAGCTTTGTAGGATGCATTGTTAACCCTTTAACACTTTCACAGCAAACAATTTTTGAAAGATTCCTTGATCTCTATATTTTTGTGAATTCTTAAAAATTAGACCTGTCTGTCAAGGTGGTCCTTGACTTATGCTGAAGTCTGGAGAACACCTGCAAGCAATTTACAACATGAACGAATCCCTCCCAATCCCTTTCCGCGTCCAGTTCAAAATTGCAACGCTGTCTTACCGCCATTTCGATGGCTCTATCCCTCTGTACCTGTCTGCAATGCTTACAACCTTCCAGCCCTCCCGTACGCTCCGTTCATCATCAGAAAACTGTTAAAGGTTCCAAGAACAGCTCTGAAGTCAGCTGGCGAACGTTCCTTAATTTTTCTTACGCCGCCCCCTCCGTCTGGAACGCTTTACCTGTCACCATTAGGGATCTTCCCACGCTGACTCAATTCAGTTAAAGCCCATTTAAAGACCTACCTCTTTGGGCAAGCTTTCGAGCTGTAGACCGACCACTGTTTCATCGGCACTCAGTGTGTGTCAGTGCCGGTGTGTGCGTCAGTGTGTGTGTGTGTGTGTGTGTGTGTGTGTGTGTGTGTGTGTGTGTGTGTGTGTGTGTGTGTGTGTGTGTGTGTGTGTGTGTGTGTGTGTGTGTGTTATGTTTGAGATTGTTATTACTTTCTCTCTCTCTCTCTCTCTCTCTCTCTCTCTCCTCTTTGCTTTGTTTTGTTTTGCATTTCACATTGTTTAGTTTATCTATGTCTATGTAAATTAATATATCCCTTTTCCGCCTTATGGCGAACATTCGTTATGGATGGTGTTAGTTAAAGTGTAGGACGGACTTGTCACGTTCTTACTGTGACAAAAAAAGGTGTTTCGCACAGACGACGCCAGTACTCGGTCAGCGGTCTGCCCAAACTCTATTTTAGAGCTCTGTAAACGTGGAATGTTGCCATCGGCCCGATCAGTGTGAACTGTACTCCCTGGTATGTATCGAGGACAGGGGCGGCCACTAGGATTCGTCTGCTCCCTGCTCACTGTGCTGGTGAATGCGACAGTTTTCATCGCTTCTGTGCACACTATGAAATAACACTGGGACCTCAAAAATCGAATGTCTCCATTCCGCTCAGGCCTCACTGGAGTAATGCACGCCGTCAACCTTCTGTTTAGACCAGAGAGCCTGTTACAGAGATCCGCTTGCGTCACTTGTGCTCGACCTCTGTGCAAAAAGTCCCGGCTTCACCTGGCTGCTTGCCTCTTGGTTGCGGCCGCCTGGCATGCACCTTGACCTGCATTATACAAAAATCACGAAAGTCGTGCTTTTTCGTGACAATAAAAATGACTACAAACAAGCACACTCACCAAACAGGGTACCTCAGATAAACACCAAACATGAGCCCAAGGTCAATTTGTGTCCTTACGCCTGAATGACGTAAGAACCTGAAAATGGACTTTGACCAAGCTTAGTCCATGGTATGGTATGGTATGGTATGGTAGACTTCTCCTCGGCGCACGCATCCATCTCTAATGAGATGCTCTAGGCGCCTCAAGGCTGGAGGACGAAGCAGGGAAAGCCTGCTGCCGCTAGGCGCTACTTTGTGTGCAAACCTCCACCCTGCTGTTCACTCTGGTGCGTGCGACAGTATTTCTGTTTTACCACGCCACCGGCCACAGCCTACTCTTCTTCGAAAGATGAACGTGGGATTTTTAGCGTGCACACTTGATATTTGTGCGTGCGTGTGTACACGAAGGCGAGACAGGCACCGCAAACGAGTCTGCACATGGATTTGGCTCGATATGGTATGAAAAAATCCAACCATATTCCTGCCCACCGGGGACTCGAACCAGGCAGTTCAGGATCCGAAGTCGGATACCTTAACCACTAGACCAAATCCCCTGTCCAAACACCCTTATGACTGAGTCGCTGTCGATTTTACTCTGTCGAAGAAACTGTACCGGAAAATTAAATGATAATATGATTTGCTTATCAGCATTGCATACTCTGTCTTCATTGTGGTAATATTGTGCTTACTCAGCGTTGTCAAAACCAGATAAGTACCTCTCTCTCTCTCTCTCTCTCTCCCCCTCTCTCTCTCTCTCTCTCATTTCTATGTCAGTATTTGTCGTATTAGAATTGATGACTTTCTCATTGTTTACATAAGCATTTATGCTAATGTTCAATGTGCTGTAAACCGTGCAAGCGCTGGTCAATCCGCGCGCGCACGAGCGTGTGTGTGTGTGTGTGTGTGCGTGCGTGCGTGTGTGTGTGTGTGTGTGTGTGTGTGTGTGTGTGTGTGTGTGTGTGTGTGTGTGTGTGTGTGTGTGTGTGTGTGTGTGTGTGTGCGTGCGTGTGTGTGTGTGTGTGTGTGTGTGTGTGTGTGTGTGTGTGTGTGTGTGTGTGTGTGTGTGTGTGTGTGTGTGTGTGTGTGTGCTGATAATGGTGACGATGATGCATTTTGTATGTTTATTAGTGTAGCACGGACAGACAGTACTAAAGAGAGACCTGTGCGTCTATTATCTCATCCTTGAAAAATAAAGTTTCAGTTAGTCAGTCAGTCACACACACACACACACACACACACACACACACACACACACACACACACACACACACACACACACACACACACACACACAGAGAGAGAGAGAGAGAGAGAGAGAGAGAGAGAGATTGTGCTTGCTCAGCGTTGTCGGTACCAGATGTATACATGATGTACGCATGTGCAGATGTTCATGAACGCATTCATAAACTAGTATACGAGACAACGCAACAACCGGTGGTGACAATTTCACCGCTCCTACTTCCCGCCTGGCTGTTCTCCCTACGTCTCACTGAGTTACTACTGTATTTATTTATTCGTTCATGCTTTGATCTACAAGCTCGTATGCCTTTCAAACCAGTCAGTCAGTCCGGGGCCGTTCAACGTCCCATACCCTCCATCACTAGCACACTCACCCCCCCCCCCCCCGCCCCACCTCTCTCTAGAATCGCTCTGAGAGGTAGGCCACATTCTAGAATGCAGACTCTCTTTGTTAAAAAAAATGAATACAATTTATATATCTGTTTTCTACGAAACACTCTTTGCACTCACACGCGCATGCACCGGCACACACACACACACACACACACACACACACACACACACACACACACACACACACACACACACACACACACACACACACACACACACACACACACACGCACGCACGCACGCACACACACACACACACACACACACACACACACACACAGACTGACACACACACAGACTGACACACACTGAGTGCCAATAAAAACAGTGGTCGGACTACAACTCGATTGCTTGCCTAAAGCGGTAGGTCCTTTAAATGGGCTTTGAATTGAGTCAGCGTGGGAAGATCCCTAATGGTGACAGGTAAAACGTTCCAGACGAAGGCCAGCGCGGCGTAAGAAAATGAACGACCGCCAGCTGACTTCAGACTTGTTCTTGGAACCTTTAACAGTTTTTTTTTCTGATGATGAACGGAGAGTACGGGAGGGCTGGTACGTTGTAAGCATTGCAGACAACCTACCTGTGTGAGTTTGACGCGGGGGGGGGGGGGGGGGGACTAACCAGATCCTATCTAGCCGCGACGCCTGTGGAGGATGCCCTGTTTCTTCCCACTAGCATCAACCTCTCATGACCTGGGATCTGCCGCATAGGCAGGTTGCTATAACTGTGACGAACGTTTACTGAGAATAATATAATCTTGGTAATGCTCAAAGATCAGTGTTTCCGTTTATTTCCACTATACGCCTACATGGTGGAAAAGGGACGTTAAACTCCCATACACCCAACCACCCGCCACCCATTATCTCCACTACACGCAAGAAATAAATCTGTTTAAACCAGCCAAACGTTATAAGAGATGTCTTCTCCACATTCACCTGTTTTGCTCAGCCTGACTTGCATCCATAAGACTGGCTCACTGTTCTATTCGAGTCGTGTGTGCAATCCAGAGGCTGACTGCCGCAAGCCTGCGACTGTGGTATATGTTTTCCTCCATGGGATGCGTGTCTAATACCAACCACCCAACTTCTGCATGATTGTGTTTTTTTCTGATTGGCCACGTTACTGCGTATATTTCCAATGCCGCGCGCATGTGTTACTCTTCTGGGCGTGGAAACTGGCGAGGAGCCAGCCAATCGAATGCCGTTCCACCATTTCTAGAGGCCTTGGTTTTTGTATATATAGCCTGGAAAGGTTTGGATCAAAACACAGACTGACTTCAGCGAACACCGACAGCATTTCTGAACACTGCAAAGGAACAGCTTTGGTAAGCGTATCGCTAATTTTCCCTTTCTCTGTACAATAGCTTAGGTAAGCGTATCGCTAATGTTCCCTTTCTCTGTACAATAGCTTAGGTAAGCGTATCGCTAATGTTCCCTTTCTCTGTACAATAGCTTAGGTAAGCGTATCGCTAATTTTCCCTTTCTCTGTACAATAGCTTAGGTCAACGTATCGCTAATTTTCCTTTTCTCTGTACAGAAGCTTTTAGTAAACGTATCGCAAATTTTGCCTTTCTCTGTACGGTCAACGTATCGCCCATTTTCCCTTTCTCTGTACAGCAGCTTAGGTCAAAGTATCGCTAATTTCCCTATCTCTGTACAGTAGCTTAGGTCAACGTATCGCTAGTTTTCCCTTTCTCTGTACAATACGAGTAGCTTAGGTAAACGTATCACTAACTTTCCCTTTCTCTGTACAGTAGCTTAGGTCAACGTATCGCAAATTTTCCCTTTCTCTGTACAGAAGCTTTAGTAAACGTATCGCAAATTTTGGTTTCTCTGTACGGTAGCTTAGGTCAACGTATCGCTAATTTTCCCTTTCTCTGAACAGAAGCTTT
The DNA here is from genome assembly GCA_018292915.2 of Batillaria attramentaria. Lineage (NCBI taxonomy): Eukaryota > Metazoa > Mollusca > Gastropoda > Batillariidae > Batillaria > Batillaria attramentaria. The sequence continues at coordinate 1,093,471 of JACVVK020000069.1, forward strand.
AGTAAACGTATCGCAAATTTTGCCTTTCTCTGTACGGTAGCTTAGGTCAACTTATCGCTAATTTTCCTATCTCTGTACATTAGCTTAGGTCAGCATATCGCAAATTTTGCCTTTCTCTGCACAGCAGCTTAGGTCAACTTATCGCTAATTTTGCCTTTCTCTGCACAGTAGCTTAGGTCAACTTATCGCTAATTTTGCCTTTCTCTGTACAGTAGCTTAGGTCTACTTATCGCTAATTTTGCCTTTCTCTGTACAGCAGCTGAGGTCAAGATATCGCTAATTGTGCCTTTCTCTGTACATTAGCTGTATTTGTAATTACTAATTTTCTGTCTCTTTGTTTTATTGTCTACTTTTGAGCTAGAGTTTTTTTTTCATCTATTAGTTGCAGAGATTCTAATTAATTCTTTCGATTTTTCACACAAGGTTTTGCCGGTATACTTTTTACAAAACTCGCAACACTTTATGCTGTTTTAGTCATAGATTTCGCCTATATTAATGCTATTATTATTATTATTCACTTCACAGAACTATACATCTTTAGCTGCCTGGTTTCCATTTTGCCTCAGTTTATGATTTTTTTTATTTGTGTTGTTGTTGGGGGTGGGGAGCCGGACCCGGGCGTAGAGCGTTGGACTTTCAATGCTCGGTAGAGCGTTGGACCTTCAATGCTCGGGTCTTGAGTTCGAATCCCGGCTGAAGCCAAATATTTGTGCTGGGCCTTTTTTGTTGTTGCATTCCCCGTCCTTGATATCACCCATACGTGATGTAAAAAGACGTTAAACGCCCCAACACCAACACCCACAACCACACCGACCCACCCACCCTATAATTTTGTTTTTGACTGATCGAGGATGAGGGCGGTGGCATCATGAGATCAATCTTCTTTCGACAGATCCGGACAATCGCCATGAAGCTTCTGTTTGTTATCGCCCTTTTGCTGGTACCTGCCCTCATGGCAGCCGAGGACAAGCGGGAAGATCTGACGAATATGGAAGATCTGACGAATATGGAAGATCTGACACACGCTGAGACGCTGACCAAACGTGTAGGTAGACACGACTAAACGGCGATGGTGATGGTGGTGGTAGTGGTAGTAGTAGTAGTAGTAGTAGCAGTAGTGGTAGCAGTAGTGGTAGTGATAGTAGTAGTACCGGTGATTGAGTGTCAGATATTGTGATATTTCTGTGATACCTGTGTGTGTGTGTGTGTGTGTGTGTGTGTGTGTGTGTGTGTGTGTGTGTGTGTGTGTGTGTGTGTGTGTGTGTGTGTGTGTGTGTGTGTGACATGTTATGAAGGAGAGAGAGGGGGAGGGGAGGGGTGGTGGTGGAAGTGGTATGTAGATAGTATTGGAATTTGAGTGTATTTAGTTACCGTAATTTCTACTTTTAACCACCAGTATTATAACCTCAGACTAGTTAGTTGGTAAATTAGTGGTGAATCAATTTATGCATTGATTTATCCTTTCTTATCAGTTTTAGTTTGCTCGTCTTATATTAGTTATACATAGTGAAGCTGCCTTTAAATATCAACCCTTTATTTTATTTTATTCATTCATGCCCCTGAACAAAAAAAAAAAAAAAAAAAAATTGTTCTTGATGGACACAATACAGTCGTTTGAATCTTGAATCTTGAATCTAGCAGCGACGGCGGTGGTGGTGATAATGTTGGTGTTAATAATGATATAATGATGTGTTATTGTTGTTGTTGATGATGATGAAGATGGTGTTGGTGGTGGTGGTGGTGGTGGTGGTGGTGGTGGTGGTGGTGTAAATGGTTTCGTGTGTCGCATAAGGAAACATACATTGCTGGTTCATTTTTTTGCTTGTATGTGTCGATACAGGGTTGCGGCCGCGGCGGTGCTTACTGCTCAAGCGGGTCCCCGTGCTGCAGGGGGTTTAGCTGCTCTGGTGGTCGCTGCTAGTAAGTGTCTTTGAACGCTATCTAAATACTTTGGTCTCAGTCTTGAAAGTCCCGATACGCATGACAAGCACACTACAGCGTGTAGGAAACGTTTCATTGAATGTGCTTCGCAAGTATAAAAGTGTTTCGAACGAACGAAACTTTAACCTTTTCAGTTATAATAATAATAATAATAATAATGAGTATTGTAAAGGCGCTTTACCCAATTTCATGGGTAGCCGGGGTGGTCGAATGGTAGAGCGTTGGACTTCTAATGCTCGGGTTGTGAGTTCGAACCCGGCTGGGGCCAAATATTTGTGCTGGCTTTTTCATCGTTGCCCCGTCTTTGATATCACCCTATGTGGTGGAAAAGGACGTTAGACCCCCAAACACCCACCCACCCACCCAATTTCATGAATCGGCTCAAAGCGCCGCGAACTGAACCCAACACGCACGCTCATGTGAATCCCACGCAATCTCTCACACACTGGACATAAACACATTACAATTCCATGGTGCGAAGGGTCAGCTCAGCTATTCAAATTTCGGAATTTAGAATTGCATTTATTTTTCCAAATTTGGTGGGCTGAACATTTTCCAAAGCAGAGGGGGAGGAAGCCGGAGTACCCGCAGAGAACCCCCGACGATCGGCCCGAATGAACGGTGCCACGTTCGAGAAGGAAAATTTCTTTGCCCCGAGTGGGACATCATGAGCTGTCCAAAGACAGAATTAAGTGTCTCTTGTGCTCCGTTTCTTTTTGTCACATGACATGAATGCGACGCCCCAGATCGCTCGGTAAGCCTGTGGTGAGAACTAGGGATGTTCCGATTCGGATGGGCCGAACCGGTTTTCGAATTGCGATTTCACGACGAAACCGGGTTTTTTCGGCGATTCAGTTACCGCGAACCCGTGACCTTTGAGGGGAGGCAACCCCGAGTAAGCTTCAATGCCTTCATCTGTCAGAATTGTTCCGCCAACTTCTTTCACAAAGAAACTTTTCCTGACTGCTGATTTCCCTCTCGGATTTTTGACGAGACGTTCACGTTGTTGAAGTTGTTCTGCCATCTTTCAGTCGATAGCGACAAGACTTATGCCCCTTTTACAACTTCGGCAATGTTCGGAAAGGTTCCGGAAGTTGCCGAGTGAATCGCGATTCGAGCGTCGAACCGATTTCTGGATTCGTCCAAAAACTAAATCGATTTTTTCCGGTTTCCGATTAATCGGCACATCCGGCCCTAGTGAGAACTATCAGCAGACGCACAAGTTGGTTCAAAGAAGGCTATAATTTTGTACGTACATTAAAGTCTCAATGACAGGCATGCAACAGCCTGTGGACAACATTTCCATCAGATACAAAAAAAGGCAATTGACGCCATACAAAACTTTATTTGAATCAAGTTCAAGCACAGTTAAAACATGACATAGGAAACTCAAATTCTATTGTGTAACATGTCTACAGCACTATGTAAATGTGTAACCAGCGCGTATGTTAAAGTGTGTGTGTGTGTGTGTGTGTGTGTGTGTGTGTGTGTGTGTGTGCACAGTGTGTGCGCGTGTGTGTGCGCGCGCGCGCGCGGTTGTGTTGTGTGTGTGTGTGTGTGTGTGTGTGTGTGTGTGTGTGTGTGTGTGTGTGTGTGCTAAATATGTTGTACTTTTTTATTATTTGTGCTTGTTGCTTTAGAATATTATTTACTTTAACGTCATCCATTCAATTGTGATGTAAGCTTGACAAAGATCCTTCTGGTGAAAGTCGCAATATTTTTCTCTCGAAACTTTATATTCATTATTTATTTATTTGTTTGTTTGTTTGTTTGTTTGTTTACTTGTTTATTTATTCGTTTATTTATTTGCAGTATCTGAGAAGCACTTTCCTGGCGGAGGGCGACTCAAACCAAGCGCAGTAATGACGTCATGAGTTGCTGTAGACTGTATTCTGCCATAGGAATGATAACGACGGGCAACTGATAATAATTAAACATTACAGATCAAGACTGCATAATCTGTACCGACTTCTTTGTGTTAGCCTGTCTCGATCTGTCTGTCTGACTATGTCCTTCAACTGCTAGTTTTGACTGCCTTTTTATACATTAGTATGTACAGAAACAAAGCATTACTTGAAAGTTGTGCACTTACAAACAGATGACATACAATGAGAGGTTTTTGTGTGTGTGTGTGTGTGTGTGTGTGTGTGTGTGTGTGTGTGTGTGTGTGTGTGTGTGTGTGTGTGTGTGTGTGTGTGATAACTTTGAATTATCAGTTTCGGTCCGATACGATACGATACGATACGGTGCGGTGTTACAATACAATACAATACAATACAATACAATACAATACAATACAATAAGACGCGATACGATACAGCGCGATACGACGCGATGCGATGCGATGCGATACAACGATACAACAGGTGGTACATCAGTTTCATGTAAAAGGCACATTTTCCTACAAAACCTAAGCTCGCATGTCGTTCTCAGTTCTTTTGATAGTGTCTAACGTCGCGCATCATACTTAAACACCTGCACAGTGACACCATCTGACAGGCTGGGGCTGAGATAACACTGAGGCGGCTTTAACGCGACGCGAATATCAAAGACTGAGCTAGACGCTTGCTGAACCTCCAACCGCTAAGCACAAACTTTAATTTTCGCCGCCTCGAACAACAAGCAGACGGTGGTGTACTGCAAGTCTCACCGAAAGTTACGTGAATATGCCTGAGTGACCAGTAGAAGGGTCCTGTATGCCGAACGTTTCTCATACATACATGTACAAAGCTACACTGAACTTCTGCCTACCTTTTGCTACCATAGAATCTAGACCTATGCAAATTGAAGGATAAGCTCGCTGACATTCTGTCCAAAATATATATATATATTCAGCGGTAGGATGGTAGATTCCCCCCCCCCCTCCTCTGTGGCTTGTAGCCAATGTAGGGCAAGGCGGACTTGTCCACTGGCATACAAAGCACACATCTCCTAGATCTAGGGAGCGCTCTCAGCTTTACTTACTTCCCCTACTTTCAAATTGACCTGTTTGAGCGCATGTTTTCGGCTTTAGCGACGCCTTTGTTCCTTTTCTATATATATATATATATGTTATCACTCTCATATATATATGAGAGTGATAACATGCATGAAAACATAATCCTGCATGTATGCCTGTCGATAACCATGTGAATTGCAGTTTGTATCGTGTTCCAGCATGCGGTATGCATGTAAGCATGTAAGCGAACACGTTTATGTCTATATGTCTGTACGTACATGTATGTATGTACGTATGTATGTCTGTAATAAAAAAAAAACAAAAAACTTTTGGACAAGTTAAAAAAAAAGTCCTACTGATCATTAACTCAATTCGTACCAAGTAAGTTTGAGAGTGTGCACCAGTGGCCTTTCATAACAATAATTCTGCGTGGATTTACATTTGGCATAGTGGGAGTGTTTGGCAAGAAGAGCCGTCAAGGAACTATTACTCTTACCTGAGTTTTGCTAGACTCCAGAGTACAGTCCCTTTTCGGCGGGGCGTGAAAATGTGACTGCTTACAGCCAGCGCCATTTTCAAAAATGGCGAATGTTTTTTTGTTTTTTTGTTTTTAGAAAAGCGAAGACTTGTGTGTCATATGAATCGATTTGAAACGAAGTCTTGAATATCCGACCACTTTTGGTTTGGGCAAAATCTTTGCCAGCGGACAATTATTGTTGCGCTTTGATGGCACTGTTTACGTGGTACACTGATCCAACAGGATGTGAGTAAACGGCAAGGGGGTTGCACTCTGACAGGCAAGGGTGTTGCACTCTACAGGCAAGTATCATTGCACGGTGCAGACGATCACGTACCTGCCTTGTGGTGGAATAAGAGACGATTACAAAAGCATGCACACCCGTGCTCTAGGACTTAATGTAATAATAGATCTGTCCATTCAGACAGAGACATGTTATGTATGTCTCTGATTCAGAAACACGCCTACTTTCACTCTGAAGACAGCCTGCCATCCCTTGCGCCATTGAGGATCCCTCTGGGTTCAAAGCTGGTCAAGGATGACCTTGTGTTTGAGAGCACCGAGACAATTTAGGCCCTTCACGGTAGCGCAGTGAGCGCCATTTCCCCACCGTGCACAGATGTACTTTCCACTGAAAGACTCTGTGCCCCAGAGAGTGGAGTTTTGCATACAGGGACAAAACCGAAAAAGAGTTAGTGTTATGCCAATATCCGAGTGCACTCACTCGCGCAGCTGGTCCGAAACGTAAAATAGATCTCTGTGACGTAATCTTCCGTGATGTGACCTAGTAACCTTATTCGGAATATGAGCGTTCAAGTCCTAACCAGGAGTGATGCTTCTGTATATGAATATGGATTACGCCAACAGAATAGGTTGATATTGTGCCCCACCACAAACTTCACACAGAAAATTGGTGTACATATAAAACGCAATAATGTCTGATTAATTATGAGAGTTAGGAAGAGGCAGTGCTGGAACACAGACATGTAACGGATCTGTATGTTTTGTACAATGTCTCACTGCCGCTTGATGAGTTCGGTCAGCCTGTCCCAGACAGGGTGATTGGGTGGAATGTCCCTGTGCACGTGAAACACGTTCCTCTCGGGCACCATGCGCAGCAGCCGCTCCATAGACACGCGGGCAGGGTGGTCGGGCGGCCCCTGGGACAGATGGGCCGGCTGCTCCATGAAGACGACGATGACGCGGTCCGGCATGATGTCGCTGATGCTGCGCTGAGCGTGATTGACGAGAAAGCCGGCCCAGCGGTCCTGTAGCAGTTCCCGCGTCACCAACAGCAAGATCTGGTTAAAAGTAAAATTCATGTTTATATTAGGGAAACAGGGAATTCTGGAACATAATTTTGATGGCATGTGCGCGCGCGCGCGCGAGCGAGTGTGTGTGTGTGTGTGTGTGTGTGTGTGTGTGTGTGTGTGTGTGTGTGTGTGTGTGTGTGTGTGTGTGTGTGTGTGCGTGATCACCTTCCAACTGTCGTCAACGAGCTGTAGGATTTTCTCAGTCCAGATGTTTCCAGGCAGAATCTCCTCGTAAGGTAGCAGCACACTCACGCCCTGTTCATCCCGCAGACAATCCCTCACCCTCATCGCCAGCTCCAGGTCGGCGTCAGCGTGACCCAGCAACACGTCCTTGCGGAAGTCCAGACGTTTGGGCAGCTGCAGGTGACGCAGTACTCGCCACGCGTAACGCACGTACGTCCAGTTGCGCGAGATGACGAAGGTCAGCACCAGACCCAGTAACTGCAGCAAGAGACCCACCAGAGCCGCCCAAAATGCCGTCTGTCCGATACAGCGCCGCCAGTGTCCGTCCCAGTCCGCCATCACCACCCCCGTGCTCGTCATACTGCCATCCTCCCCCATGCACGGGTAGTCGCGGCCGTTGTCGTCGTAGTCGTCGTCATTGCCCGTGTTGTCGTTGTGGCCGTCCAGACGTATGACGGTGAGTGCCAGCCAGCGCACAAAATCCAGCCCGGAGCACGTGCAGGACAGCGGGTTGTTGCGCAGGCGCAGTTGCAGGGTGTGGTTTTTGGCGAGGGTGTCCAAGAGACGGCGCTCGTGCGGCAAGAGTGTGGACAGCGTGTTGTCGGACAGGTCCAGTACAGACAGATGGGTCTGCAGCGATAGGTCTGTCGGTAATTCCTGACACAACAAAGCAAAACGTTTTAAGATGCTTCAACAATGCAGTTTCATATTCATCACAATTTTAAATTTAACGCTTGTGTTTTGTTTGACTGCAAATAGTCATGATAAATACACCGTGGTATTGAATTTTAATTTAGAGAAATTCCCATACTAACCTGTCCTGCTGTAGTGTGCATTGAATAGGGTTGCTCACCTGAAACCTGTTTCCTTGGAGCATCAGACTTTGGAGACCCGGTTGTGCTCGAAGCATGTCAGAAGGCAGACGGTGAAGGTCGTTAGCGGACATGTCGAGATGCTCCAGCAATCCCAGGGTTCCCAGGAGCCGTGTGCCATTCTCGTCGATGAAGTCCTGGTCCAGTCTCAGATTGGAAAGTCCCAGACGCCTCAAAGTCGGCATGTAGCGAAATATGTTCTCGTCAAAGTAGCTGCAATGGTTGCCGCTGAGGTCAAGAGAACGAATGGCAGTGAGTCCCGTGACGGTCGTCATACAGTTCCAAATCCCTATGTAGGATACGTCAACAGTGGTCAGGTTGCCTGCAGAAGGGAAGTCCAAATACCTGGGAAGGAATCCAAAACTAGGTACTCCTCCAGACAAGTCGAACACGTTTAACGACGGAGGAAATGAAATGTGCACAACTGCGTTCGGTCCAACAGGATCATAATGTGTTTCAGAGTCTACAGGTCCTGCACCTACTGTATCGCCAATCCGATGACTTGGGAATACAAACTGATCACGGAACGTGATTGTTAATAGGTTTCTGAAAAGTACTACAAACAATTTAGTCAAAAACGATTTAGATGCGCTTCGTATGGAATTCATAGAAAGCTCCAGATGCTTGAGGCAAATGTCAAGTTGGCTGTTCGTGTGCATAGAGTTACCTGAAACCCCAACAACCATTCCGTATATTATTACCAGTTCGTTCAGACAAATGTTGTTCAGGTATTTCGTGTTGCTGTCGTCAAGCACTGTAGGGCCTGCCTTCACGTCTGTCCAGATAACAATTCTGGACATCGACTGGTTCTGCAGACCGTACAACGACAAAAGAACTGCCCCTGTTGTGATGTGCATACCGACCCCAAGTTCTAGATTTTTAAGGTGTGGGAAAAAACAGAAAGCACAGGTTTCAATGGATATTAGATAACACGTAATTGCCAATGACTCGAGAGAAGAATTCTTGAAAGCAGAAAAGGTTTCGTTTCTGAGGTGCCACATGTGGCAGTAGGAACCAATTGTCAGTGCTGTGAGGTTAGACAGCATGGAAAATGCCGGACCAAACTGGGCGTCATAAAATGCGTCTATAGACAGGTTCTTGAGTGACCTAAGTTCGAGTACGTTTTCGGGATAGCTGCCTTTCATTCTGTCATCGTTATTGTTAATGTACAAAGACTGGAGGGCGACGAGTGGGCTGAACACACCCGGTGGGTAGGCAAAGTGATCCAGCAGGAGGTTGTTGTTACTGAGATCCAGCTCTAGCAGCTGACTGAGGCCGGAAAACGCTGCACGCTCCAAACGGAACAGTTGGTTGTTCTGGAGACTCAGTTTCTGTAACTGACGTAGTTTACTAAGGCTGTGGTTGGTCATGTTGACTAAACTGTTGCTTCTCAGGTCCAGAGAAGTCAGAAGTGGCAAGTACTGTAAAACAGAAGACGGCACGACCGACAGGAAGTTCTGACCTAAGTCAAGCGTGACCAGCTGTGGCACGCGACTCAGAAGCACATCCGGCAGCTCGTTCAGACCCGTGTGACGCAAGACGAGTCGCGTGAGATTGAGCAGGCCGCGGAAGGCGTTGTGTGTGAGGTGGAGGACATTGTCACTCAGGTCCAGTTCCTCCAACTGTGGCACATGCTGAAAGGCGTCGTTGGGCACGGTCGTGATGGAGTTGTGGCTTAGGTTCAGACTACGGAGCTGTCTGATGTATGGGTTGTGGAGTCCTTGTAAGTTTGTCAGATTATTGCAGGATGCATCTAGGGACAAAACGTGATCAGGCCACGACTGAGGAAGTCTGGTCAGACGACGATGGCTGCATTGCGCATGTATACCTTTGCCGGAAACCTCATGGTACATGCACTTGGTACTTGCACTCGAGACAACGAAGACAAGGATGCTGATGGCTGGTACCGTCACACGACATAATGCACGGGGAGCTGTTGAAGTCATCGTCAAAAATCGGCAAGCACGAGATATATCGAAGTCGGTAGGCTCGACTGATTACCTGAAATGACATTATACAGCTTCAAGCAATCACACAAGATATGTGGTGCGTTTGTGTGGTATACAAACCGTGCTATCTTTCAAAAATAATTTAGAAACATTTTTCAAAAGTCCCCCTCCCCCTTTAAAAAAATTGTAACTTGTAACATCCTTATGTAACATTCAGATGTAACATTCAGATGTAACATCCAGGTATAACTTGTAACATCCACATATAATATTATGTCTCACTGTTCTGCATATAAAACTTTATGCATTAAGGCATCGTTTATTTCTATGCATTTGTAATTTTTATTTCTAATTAGTTCTGATGTGTTTCATCCAGTGTTGTTGTTGTTGTTGTTGTTTCTGTTGTGTCTAAAGCGGATAATTATATAATAATAATATTATATATGATATTCGCTTTGCAAATAATAATAATAATGATGATAATAATACGTTGATTATTATTATTATAATTATTATTATGATTTATACCACTCTATCACTATTACAAGTCATGGTATAAAATCCATAATTCACCACATGTGGTATAACATTGTACCCATGACAACCACGCGTGAATTTTATGGCTGTACCTAAAGAGTGAACATGTATTACCCCTAGCAGTGTTCCAGCAGTGTGTTCTGGTGAAAGGATTTGCGTCACGATATGACGCGAAAAGGGACTAAAGAATAATTTACGTCACGACATGACGTAGTTCGACTTCGTACGGAAATGGGGACGAAGGAGCTTTGCCAGTCGCTTGACGTGGAATTGTTGATCTTTTGCTGCGTTTTATCAACAAGCGGTCGTGTTTGTGACAAGCGTAAGCGTAGTTCCAGTTCTCTGCTAAGACCGCAGTTTTACAGTCGAAATCAACAAACTCGTGTGGTGTATTTTCCGTAATCGGGTGCACCTCATTGTGAAAACTCTATGTATACTGAGCACTAAGCTTAGTAGGCTAATCTAATTAGGCTTTTTATATAGCGGAAGGTAGAACAAATTTGATCCTAACTTTTTATAACAGAAATCAGTAGAGCACAGGCCCCTAATGCTGTGGTGGTCTCCGTGAATTTTTTCTCCGTCCGCGTCACCGTTAAAAACGACCGTTTATCTTGCCATTTTCACTATATGAGCCCTATAAATGGGCTTTTGAGGGTGTGCACAAAGTATGCGTGTTTGCGGGTACAAAAATGCACAGAACTCCACTCTAAATACGATCACTGTTAGAAAAGACATGAATTGTTGACATACTGAAATTTTCCCCCAATCAGAATGATGCTTCCTGGAAAATTGCGGCCATCAGTTTGGCCGTTGATTCAAAGAACCCTGACTAAATTGTTCAATGTTCGTAAATGTTTTCCGCGATACATGTCACCTGCAGTGACCTGATAAGTGCACAAGCATCAAATACTGCCGTTTTACAGGGTCCTTTGAATCAACGGCCAAACTGATGGCCGCAATTTTCCAGGAAGCATCATTCTGATTGGGGGAAAATTTCAGTATGTCAACAATGCATGTCTTGTCCAACAGTAACCGTATTTAGAGTGGAGTTCTGCGCATTTCTGTACCCGCAAACACGCATACTTTGTGCACACCCTCAAAAGCCCATTTATAGGGCTCATATAGTGAAAATGGCAAGATAAACCAGGGCCGGATCTAGGGGGGGTGCTGGGGGTGCTCGAGCACCCCCCCCCCCCCAAAAAAAAAAAAAACACTGCCAAAATGCACCAGATTGCACAGATTTGCACCATTTTTCTCAAAATTTTCCGGGGGAGCATGCCCCCGGACCCCCCTAGAGGGGCGTGCCTGCTTTGCAGGCACGCACTCGTGGCTTCGCCACTTCGATGAGAAGACCCTAAAACAATTTTAAGCACCCCCCCTCAAAAAACTTTGATCCGGCCCTGTAAACGGTCGTTTTTAACGGTGACGCGGACGGAGAAAAAATTCACGGAGACCACCACAGCATTAGGGGCCTGTGTTTTACTGAAATCTGTAATAAAAAGTTAGGATCAAATTTGTTCTACCTTGTTCAGCAATTTTCCTAGCCTATAGAGAGTGTGACACGACAGGTGCTTTACAATATAAACTGAGCCCTGGAGACAGTGAGGGGGGGGGGGGTGCTGCTATTTCTGGAAAATTCCACAATTACATATCTTCTTTTACTGCTTGTGTACGAGAAACCTTTGTCCGTGTATGCATACAATTCCGAGTTAGTCAATTCCACTGGGCAAACCAACCCCCACTGAAAGCCTGAAACATGGCGTAACTGATGAGGCAGCTGAAGTTTCTTGTTGACGTTGGAAAAGTACGACACTATGCTGATCATGGTTAGCAGGAACACCAGAAGTTAACAATATCCGTCTTGTTCGGGTCGCTTGCAACCCTGTTCCGGGTCCGTCGATAACTCTAGGACCCTGCGAGGACGACCACTTCGGGCTAACCGAGACCGAGCCGAGCTAAGTGATACCTAAGAAAGCAACAACAACAACAACTCGGTGACAAGGAAAGTGGACAGTTGCGAACAACTTTGAGGTTCCCGTGTTATTTCACAGTGTGCACAGAAGCGGTGAAATCTGTCGCATTCGCCAGCACAGTACATTCTCAGCCTGTATCGAGATTGTTGCCTGCACGAGTTGTCTCCCTTGCCGCAACAACCAAGCAGTTTTCGTGGTAGTGCACAAAGCTGCCACGACCACTTTCCTTGTCACCGAGTATTTTTTGTTTTTTTTTCCTTCTTAGGTATCACTTAGCTCGGCTCGGTCTCAGTTAGCCCGACTTGGCCGTCGTCGGAGGGGCTTGGAGTTAACGACGGACCCGGTACAGGGTTGGGTCGCTGACTCAGTCGAGTCGAAGTGTTCTTGACTCATTGCCGGCCTTGACCTCGCGCCGTGCAATTCCCCCGTGAACCAGCACTTTGTGTGCACAACCCTTGCCAACCAGCACTTTTTCGATTTTTTTTTTCAAAGAGGTCTTCCTCAGATGTTTCCTGATCGTGTTTTGTATAGTAAAGATAACTTTTATGGAAAAAAATGGGCATAGCGGTCACAGTGAGAGCGGAGATAACATGGTTTGTGCTTGGTAATAGCGTTCTCACGCGTCAGCGCCCGGAGTCTAGGTGTGTGGTTGACAACGACGTGCAAAGGCTCTGCTCAAACGCTAGATGCATGGTCGTGAAAAAGTTAACCCACATATGCATATTTCGAGTCTGTATGTCCGACTAGCACAAAACGAATATGCTTGTTTTCTGTAAATTTCTGGGCAAAGCTATGGATGTGCTCTGCATGCTTAGAATGAACTGGGCAAGCGTACGTCTCTCTGTCAGGATGTCAAGTCCCACAGAAGATAAACAGCGGAAGAACTTTATTTGGTTCACAAAGCATGTGAGCAGACATGAGACTGTTGGTCCCATTGTGCACCAAATGCGTCGTGCTCGTCGGAAACTGTCAAGATGAACCAGCAAGCGTGGCTAGGTTTTTCTTTGCTAAGGTTACATACCTACATACATAAGGTTACATGTTAACAGGGCTTTATTCCTCTTATTGAAGACACAGTGCCGTGCAAAAGAGAACGCTTCGATCATTATGGACATAATCTGGTTACCACGGTGCCTCGTCACTGACGAGACGTCCGCTTGGAGTGAAAGTATACATAGCCAAATAACAGCGACCACGCACACACACACACACAAACACACACACACACACACACACACACACACACACACACACACACACACACACACACACACACACACACACACACACACACATTACAATGCATCTCATAAGTAAGTGTTAAGTGCACATACAGACTACTTCCTTGCTGCACAGTCACTGTATAACTAAAAGTTTTTCGTATGGGAGCCGAAGTAGCCCGATTTTCTGAATTTACTGACAGTAGTAGATCTGTATATCTCTCTATTTATGTGTGGTCTTACTCCCTTCAGTCTGCATGTATAAATATGGTACTTGGCAAGTATTAGTTTCAGTATTCGTATATGTATATTGTTAAATAAGCCAAATAAGCTTGTCATAAAATTCATGCTGCTTCATATAACCTAGACTTCCTTGTTACTGATAGCAGTAGGCACGCACCAACCACTCAGGGGAACCGCGGAAACACTATGGCGGGAATCGGAATTTAACGCCTTTGTCATCACGTATTCCAAACAGTATGACCAGAAAACACAATTTCGAGTTCTCACATCACGATCAAAATTGGTGACTGTACCCAGGAAGCCCACTATGGTCGGAAGCCATCAGAAAATTTGTGTTTAACATC
>JACVVK020000069.1:1112500-1122500 GCA_018292915.2 Batillaria attramentaria
GAATCTCCTCGTAAGGTAGCAGCACACGCACGCCCTGTTCATCCCGCAGACAATCCCTCACCCTCATCGCCAGCTCCAGGTCGGCGTCAGCGTGACCCAGCAACACGTCCTTGCGGAAGTCCAGACGTTTGGGCAGCTGCAGGTGACGCAGTACTCGCCACGCGTAACGCACGTACGTCCAGTTGCGCGAGATGACGAAGGTCAGCACCAGACCCAGTAACTGCAGCAAGAGACCCACCAGAGCTGCCCAAAATGCCGTCTGTCCGATACAGCGCCGCCAGTGTCCGTCCCAGTCCGCCATCACCACCCCCGTGCTCGTCATACTGCCATCCTCCCCCATGCACGGGTAGTCGCGGCCGTTGTCGTCGTAGTCGTCGTCATTGCCCGTGTTGTCATTGTGGCCGTCCAGACGTATGACGGTGAGTGCCAGCCAGCGCACAAAATCCAGCCCGGAGCACGTGCAGGACAGCGGGTTGTTGCGCAGGCGCAGTTGCAGGGTGTGGTTTTTGGCGAGGGTGTCAAAGAGACGGCGCTCGTGCGGCAAGAGTGTGGGCAGCATGTTGTTGGACAGGTCCAGTACAGACAGATGGGTCTGCAGCGATAGATCTGTCGGTAATTCCTGACACAACAAAGCAACACGTTTTAAGATGCTTCAACAATGCAGTTTCATATTCATCACAATTTTAAATTTAACGCTTGTGTTTTGTTTGACTGCAAATATACCAGTCATGATAAATACACCGTGGTATTGAATTTTAATTTAGAGAAATTCCCATACTAACCTGTCCTGCTGTAGTGTGCATTGAATAGGGTTGCTCACCTGAAACCTGTTTCCTTGGAGCATCAGACTTTGGAGACCCGGTTGTGCTCGAAGCATGTCAGAAGGCAGACGGTGAAGGTCGTTAGCGGACATGTCGAGATGCTCCAGCAATCCCAGGGTTCCCAGTAGCCGTGTGCCATTCTCCATGATGAAGTCCTGGTCCAGTCTTAGATTGGAAAGTCCCAGACGCCTCAAAGTCGGCATGTAGCGAAATATGTTCTCGTCAAAGTAGCTGCAATAGTTGCCGCTGAGGTCAAGAGAACGAATGGCAGTGAGTCCCGTGACGGTCGTCATACAGTTCGAAATCCCTATGTAGGATACGTCAACAGTGGTCAGGTTGCCTGAAGAAGGGAAGTCCAAATACCTGGGAAGTAATCCAAACCTAAGTAGTCCTCCAGACAAGTCGAACACGTTTAACGACGGAGGAAATGAAAAGTGCACAACTGCGTTCGGTCCAACAGGATCATAATGTGTTTCAGAGTCTACAGGATCTGCACGTACTGTATCGCCAATCCGATGACTTGGGAATACAAACTGATCACGGAACTTGATTGTTAATATATTTCTGAAAAGTACTACAAACAATTTAATCAAAAACGATTTAGATGCGCTTCGTATGGAATTCATAGAAAGCTCCAGATGCTTGAGGCAAATGTCAAGTTGGCTGTTCGTGTGCATAGAGTTACCTGAAACCCCAACAACCATTCCGTTTATTATTACCAGTTCGTTCAGACAAATGTTGTTCAGGTATTTCGTGTTGCTGTCGTCAAGCACTGTAGGGCCTGCCTTTGTGTTCTGGATAACAATTCTGGACATCGACTGGTTCTGCAGACCGTACAGCGACAAAAGAACTGCCCCTGTTGTCATGTGCCCACCGAGCCCCAGTTCTAGATTTTTAAGGTGTGGGAAAAAACAGAAAGCACAGGTTTCAATGGATATTAGATAACACTTAATTGCCAATGACTCGAGAGAAGAATTCTTGAAAGCAGAAAAGGTTTCGTTTCTGAGGTGCCACATGTGGCAGTAGGAACCAGTTGTCAGTGCTGTGAGGTTAGACAGCATGGAAAATGCCGGACCAAACTGGGCGTCATAAAATGCGTCTATAGACAAGTTCTTGAGTGACCGAAGTTCGAGTACGTTTTCGGGATAGCTGCCTTCGATTCTCTCATCGTTATTGTTCATGTACAAAGATTGGAGGGCGACGAGTGGGCTGAACACACCCGGTGGGTAGGCAAAGTGATCCAGCCGGAGGTTGTTGTTACTGAGATCCAGCTCTAGCAGCTGACTGAGGCCGGAAAACGCTTCACGCTCCAAACGGAACAGTTGGTTGTTCTGAAGACTCAGTTTCTGTAACTGACGTAGTTTGGTAAGGCTGTGGTTGGTCATTGTGACCAAACTGTTGTTTCTCAGGTCCAGAGAAGTCAGAAGTGGTACGGAATGCAAAACAGAAGACGGCACGACCGACAGGAAGTTCTGACCCAAGTCAAGCGTGACCAGCTGTGGCAAGCGACTCAGAAGCATATCCGGCAGCTCGTTCAGACCCGTGTGACGCAAGACGAGTCGCGTGAGGTGGAGCAGGCCGCGGAAGGCGTTGTGTGTGAGGTTGAGGATATTGTCACTCAGGTCCAGTTCCTCCAACTGTGGCACATGCTGAAAGGCGTCGTTGGGCACGGTCGTGATGGAGTTGTGGCTTAGGTTCAGACTACGGAGCTGACTGAGGTATGGGTTGTTGAGTCCTTGTAAGTTTGTCAGATTATTGTAGGATGCATCTAGGGACAAAACGTGATCAGGCCACGACTGAGAAAGTCTGGTCAGACGACGATGGCTGCATTGCGCATGTATACCTTTGCCGGAAACCTCATGGTACATGCACTTGGTACTTGCACTCGAGACAATGAAGACAAGGATGCTGATGGCTGGTACCGTCACACGACATAATGCACGGAGAGCTGTTGAAGTCATCGTCAAAATCGGCAAGCACGAGATATATCGAAGTCGGTAGGCTCGACTGATTACCTGAAATGACATTATACAGCTTCAAGCAATCACACAAGATATGTGGTGTGTTTGTGTGGAATACAAACCGTGCTATCTTTCAAAAATAATGTAGAAACATTCTTCAAAAATCCCCATCCCCCCTAAGAAATTGTAACTTGTAACATCCTTATGTAACATTCAGATGTAACATCGAGGTATAACTTGCAATTAAATAGCAATCTTTACTGCCGAATGTAACCGCCGCCCTAGCCGCTCTTACCACCCACCATTCGTGACGTCAATTTTTGTCCCCTTTTGAAAACAGAAAAGAAAACCCCGTGAAAACCAGGAAGTATTCCTGAGTTCAACTCGCTCTACACTGACGCCACCATCATATTATGTCTGACTTTAGCTGACTGGAGCTCCCGCGGTGAGAACAAGCACTTCCTTTTTGGTCATTCTTTTACTGCGCAAATCGAAAACAAACAAACAAACAAACAAACAAACAACATCAACAAAAAAACGTACACAACGGTAACCAACGGAAGCAGAAACCGGTTCTAAGGGAGATCACCCCAAGAAAAGCTAGTAACGTCCAGGGCCCGTATGTAGAACTCGAGGTTAATTTAACCCACGGCTACGGGCCTAACCCAGACTAGGACAAAAGAAACCCCAAAACAAAATTAAATAAAGAAGGAAGCGAAGATTGAAAGACAAAAAAAACTTCTTTAACGGCACAGGCACCTTGCTGGAATGGACCCGCTTCCTGATTTAAAACAAAAAACAACAGAAAATTTAACCCTAGAGCTAGTTTAGTTCGAGGTTAGACTCTAACCCGGGGCTTAACTCCCAGCCTTTACTTTTACATGCGGGCCCTGCAACGGTGGAACAGAACCAAAATTTCGAACACTACTCACTGTTACGACTATAGTCGTAGCGCGGCAGTGGGGACTGAAATCTTGTTACGACTACAATGTATGTTTTTTTTGTTTTTTTTTAAATAAAGGAGCATCAAAACTAACTGCCAATAATAAAAAACCAAGAAATACCTATGGTTTATTCTTTGTATAAATACGCTACAATTAACAAACTCTTTATGTTCATCGCGGTCGTATAGTGCTCCTTCGCTAGCAAATGCTTAGTTGACAGTAACGGTTCGCCTCCGAAGTCTTTAAGGATAGCGTGCTGAGTGAATGGGAGTGATTTAAGGCATTTGGTTTTTCTCACATGTTCGATAAAGTTTAACAATGTAAAAAAAAAAACAGACCGAGAGGAAAGGATTGCTCAAATACGCGCACGGAAGTTTCAAAATTCCTGACGTGTACACGCCCAGGTGTTCACGTAGCAGCTTTCACGTGTTTGGCTCCACACGGTTCCACACTGTAGGTTCTGACGGTAACCGGATGATTTGCCATAGGACGATTTGCCGGGGGACAATTTGCCGACGAACCATACACCAAACGGACGATTTGCCAACGTACGATACACCGAACGAACGATACGCCGAACGGACGATTTGCCGAACAGCCAAGTGCTGCTTGTCTTATTCCCATGTTTCATGTCATCTTTTTCGCACCCCCATCTCCATCCTCCTCTGACTGCACTTTATCTGGCCGATTCTCAGGAATTTGCAACGATTTCATCTCCATAACAATACAAAACTCCCATCAATAGAAAAGAGAAACGAATGTAAAACTCAAAATGCCTTCTATGCCTTCGTCCACCCGCTATAACGGCCATTTTCTGTGTCAACAAAGTGTCATAAATAAACTGTATGTACCCAATTCCTGGCAGATCATTTGAAGCAATCCTAACATGAAATGCATCACACCATCCCTAGTGTCATACAACCAACCAGTTTGCCAACCAACCAACCAATTTACCAACCAACCATCTAACCATCCAAGCAAACCAACCTGCCAAGCAACCAAGTGAACTGGCAAACAAACTCATAATGATACTTACCTCCAAAAGTGGACTTTTCGCTCACTGTTGGTGCTGGAATTGTGAAATTCCACCCGACAAACGAATCACCCGATGGTGAAAGTGTGTCTCCGCTAACGGCAGGCAGCTGACTGAACCTCACCAGCTACTGAAGCCAACCAGGAAGAAACGATTCACACGATCTTAACCTCAAGTATCAAAAAGTATTAGGCATAGAATGAGCACTGGATGAGGATGTTGAAAAGATGAAAAGCACATGTAAACAGCGGCGCAAAGCGGTCCAGCCTTGCAAGAACCGTGCAAATACACTTCAATGGTGTGTGTGTGTGTGTGTGTGTGTGTGTGTGTGTTTTATTTTATATTGGCATTTATGTACTTGTGTGCAAAACAACAGACGTACTTGTTAGGAATTGAGGTAATTATGTTTACTCATATTTCTTTCCATTACAAAACGATGTCTTGTAACGGCATATACACTGTAGTGACGTAGTGCCCACAATACAGTTCTCCTGCTGAAATAATATACGTAAAAGCATTGGCATTTTAGATGGGGTGGGGGGTGGGGGTATTTTTATTTGAATTACATTCAAATTGCAATTTACACACATCCCAAAAACATAAAGTGACTGCATTTTTTTTTCTGCAAGAACTCTCGGGAAAAGCCTTTACACTACTAGAGTATCAGCACATAGCATACTATCAATTGCAGATTTGAAAATCATAATTGCCACCTGCATTTACAGCACACTTCTGACAAGAGTCAGTTCACAAAGGTTCGTAAACTCAGATAATGATCTTTGAATCAATGGTTTTAATTAAATGTACTCTAGAAAAGCCCTTAAATTACAAGAGTATCATGACATGCCATACAGTCAATTGCAGATTTGAAAATCGTACATTTACACTACACTTCTGGCAAGAGTTAGCTTGCAAAGGTTCGTAAACTTTTTCTTGCTCTCGACAATGACCTTTGAATCAATAGCTTTAATTAAATGTAGCAGCTAAACACCCCCTTTCTTTAAGTAAATGTAAAATTGTAAAGTGCCGATTTCGAAGTTCTGCTAGACTTGTCACTGCTGTTGAATGAGTTGGGTCAGCCTGTCCCAGACAGGGTGGTTGGGTGGAATGTCCCTGTGCACGTGAAACACGTTCCTCTCGGGCACCATACGCAGCAGCCGCTGCATAGACACGCGGGCAGGGTGGTCGGGCGGCCCCTGCGCCAAGTTAGCCGGCTGCTCCATGAAGACGACGATGACGCGGTCTGGCATGATGTCGCTGATGCTGCGCTGAGCGTGATTGACGAGAAAGCCGGCCCAGCGGTCCTGTAGCAGTTCCCGCGTCACCAACAGCAGAATCTGTTTGAAAGTAAAGGACACTACAGTGATACTTTGTAAATAACGCGGGTGCGTGGGTGGGTGTTTGAGAGTTTAACGTTCTTTTCCACCACACATGTATTTCGAAGATGATGGTGATGATGACAATGTGCAAACTCTGTCAGAAAACAGAAAGAACCGCCAGTTATACTTACGGATGTTGATGATGATGATGATGATGATGATTCTGTGTGTGTGTGTGTGTGTGTGTGTGTGTGTGTGTGTGTGTGTGTGTGTGTGTGTGTGTGTGTGTGTGTTCACCTTCCAACTGTCGTCAACGAGCTGTAGGATTTTCTCAGTCCAGATGTCTCCAGGCAGAATCTCCTCGTAAGGTAGCAGCACACGCACGCCCTGTTCATCCCGCAGACAATCCCCCACCCTCATCGCCAGCTCCAGGTCGGCGTCAGCGTGACCCAGCAACACGTCCTTGCGGAAGTCCAGACGTTTGGGCAGCTGCAGGTGACGCAGTACTCGCCACGCGTAACGTACGTACGTCCAGTTGCGCGAGATGACGAAGGTCAGCACCAGACCCAGTAACTGCAGCAAGAGACCCACCAGAGATGCCCAAAATGCCGTCTGTCCGATACAGCGCCGCCAGTGTCCGTCCCAGTCCGCCATCACCACCCCCGTGCTCGTCATACTGCCATCCTCCCCCACGCACGGGTAGTCGCGGCCGTTGTCGTCGTAGTCGTCGTCGTAGCCCGTGTTGTCGTTGTGGCCGTCCAGACGTATGACGGTGAGTGCCAGCCAACGCACAAAGTCCAGCCCGGAGCACGTGCAGGACAGCGGGTTGTTGCGCAGGCGCAATTGCAGGGTGTGGTTTTTGGCGAGGGTGTCCAAGAGACGGCGCTCGTGCGGCAAGAGTGTAGGCAGCATGTTGTCGGACAGGTCCAGTACAGACAGATGGGTCTGCAGCGATAGGTCTGTCGGCACTTTCTGTAGTAACAGAAAATCAATTGCATTGTGGCGATCTGTTTTAAAATTACTGTTGGTGATTCACTAAAAACATTAAACAGTTCAGGTCGTGTTTCGTAAACTGTTGTTTGGAGTTTTTACTTTGAATAACATTTTTAGTTGGTCAGGAGGCACAATCATTCAATATGCAGTCACTCATTCTACTTAACGTTAACATCGCCGATAAACGTCTGTGCCTCACCTGAAATCGGTTTCCTGTCAGCGCAAGAGTCTGAAGACGAGGCTGTGCGCGAAGCATGTCGGGAGGCAGACGGTAAAGGTCGTTGTCGGACAGGTCAAGACGTTCCAGCAATCCCAGGGTTCTTAGTACCCGCGTGCCATTTTCCATGATGAATCTCTGATCCAGTCTCATATCGGCAAGCCGCAGACACTGTAGTGTAGACATGTGATCAAATATGTCCTCGCTGAGCACGACACAGTCGTTGTTGCCGCTGAGGTCGAGCGAGCGTAGGGCGGTGAGTCCCGTGATTGTCGTCATACAGGTCCAAATCCCCACGTAGGACGCGTTGAGCGTCGTCAAGTTACCTCCAGTAGGGACGTCCAAGTAACTCGGAAGGTATCCCATATTTTCTGTTCCTGAAGACGCGTCTAGTACTTCAAGTGACGGGGGTAATCGGACATGGATAACAGCGTTTGGCCCTAAAGGTTCGTAATATTCACGGTCGTCGCTCGACGTTTTATCGTTTATCCGATGCGAATGGTAAAACATTTGATTTCGAAAGCTGCAGGTTATTATATTTCTGAACAATATCGTTGCAAGTTTCCAAACAACAGGTCCTGGCACGGATTTTATAGAATTTTCAGAGAGGTCGAGGTGTTGCAGGCAAACATCAAGCGGACTGTTAACGTAGAAAGCATCACTTTTCAATCCAGTCAGATGGCCGTGTATGTTCAGTTTGTTCACACAAACATTGTTGAGAAACTTAGTATTTCTGGCTTCCAGTACTGTGGGTCCCGCCCGATCATTTGAGGTGATGGTAATTTCTGACATTGTTTGGTTTTGCAGACCGTACAATGCCAACAGAAACGAGCCTGTTGTTATGTGACGGCCAAAGCTCACGCGAAGAGTTTTGAGGTGTGGGAAGTTGCAGAAAGTACAGGTTTCAATGACGGTAAGCTCACATTCGATATGCAGAACCTCAAGGAAAGACTTTTTGAAAGCAGCAAACGTGTCGTTTTTGAGATGCTTAAGGTAGCAGATTTGGTCAAATGTGAGACTGGTAAGGCTGGTTAGCGAGGAGAATGCTTCACCGAACTGTGCGTCACGAAATACGTCAATGGACAAGTTCCTGAGTGATGGTAGCGTCAGTACGTTCTCGGGATACCTGCCTTCGTTTCTATCGTCGTTATTGTTAATGCGCAAAGACTGAAGGGCGACGAGTGGGCTGAACACTCCGGATGGGTAGGCCTGGTGATCCAGCAGGAGGTTGTTGTAGCTGAGATCCAGCTGTAGCAGCTGACGAAGGCCGGAAAACGCCGCAGGCTCCAAACTTGACAACTGGTTGTTCCACAGACCCAGGGTACGTAACTGACTCAGCTCAACCAGGCTGTGATTGGTCATTGTGACCAGGTTGTTGGACGCCAGGTCCAGAGAAGTTAAACTTGTCACGTGACGTAAAGCAGAGAAGGGCACGGTGGACAGAGAGTTCTGACTCAATTCAAGCGTATCTAACTGCGGCACGTGAATCAGGAGCGTGTCAGGCAGCGCGTGCAGGCCCGTGTGACGCAAGGCGAGTCGCGTGAGGTGGAGCAGGCCGCGGAAGGCGTTGTGTGTGAGGTTGAGGAGGACGTTGTCACTCAGGTCCAGTTCCTCCAACTGTGGCACATGCTGGAAGGCGTCGTCGGGCACGGTCGTGATGGAGTTGTAGCTAATGTCTAAACTACGGAGATCTGTAAAGTACGGGTTGTTTAATCCTGCTAAGTTTGTCAGAAAGTTGTGGGATACATCAAGAGACACCACGTGACCAGGCCATGTGGCAGGAAGTTTGGTCAGACGGCGATGGCTGCATTGCGCATGCGTGTCATTGTTTGTAACTTCCTGAAAGATGCACTTGGGACTTGTAACCGGAAGTGACGGAAGAATGATAACCGCTGGTAACACCACCCGGTACAGCGTGTGAAGAACTGATGACGTCATCGCGAAACGTTGCAACCTGTAAACGACAGAAAATGCTGGTCGTCGAAGGGAGGTCTGTACCGAATAATGACAATATTGGCAGTGTGAACATAGCTTGACTGCTTTTATCATGCAGTTTTATATTCACAGTATGTATAAATACCCATATATGCCAGTTGGAGTATATCAGTGTCACTTTCCATTAGAGTAAACGTGAGTTCTTTACGTCCAAAAATACGAAAACAGAGCACGACAGTAGGACAACTGAAGGTTTCTGGCGTAGGGTCCGTAGTTACGGCAAAAATAGAACATGGAAACACGGGGTGGTTTTAATATGCAGCTGATACCTGTACGCTTTCAGCTAAACTCTACGTAGGTATAACTAAGACACAGTTGCATTGACCTACCGGTGAAATACAGCAACCACGGTCGCTGGTGTAACACCGGACATGGGGAACTGGGAAGACAGAAAAAAAAAGGAAGAATAAGAGAGAGAGAGAGAGAGAGAGGAAACATTACTTGGGGTCCCAAAAATACTGAGCTTTAACCTTCGGCAACTTTGATGAAAGGCACTATCCCAAACCTTGGGCGTCAGACAAAGAGAGCCTTTATCCGGACAGACAAATACTGAGAGAGAGAGAGAGAGAGGGAGGGAGGGAGGGAGGGAGGAAACATTACTTGGGGTCCCAAAAATACTGAGCTTTAACCTTCGGCAACTTTGATGAAAGGCACTATCCCAAACCTTGGGCGTCAGACAAAGAGAGCCTTTATCCGGACAGACAAACAAATACTGAC
>JACVVK020000069.1:1127500-1130000 GCA_018292915.2 Batillaria attramentaria
ACAAAAGACCCGAGCAGATTAATCAGCGCAAAGTGTTCTATTTTATTGTCACTGTGGGCGAGAGGCTGGAAGACCGCGACGCGTCGAGGTTCTAATTGGCCATCGGGCGGGCGATATTCGTGAATAAATAATGCGGGGTAACGGGTTATCATTACCAACGTGACTGATGTGCGCGGCCATCCCCCCTAGTGGAATAGTAACACGTGTATTGTTTAACAAAGCAAACAACGGTCGTACGGGTAGCATTTACAGGACGTGATTTTTATAGCCTTTGTGGGTTTTGTCAACACAGGCATGTAGCACAACGCATACATAATACAGACTACTTTCGGGTAATTGCTTTTCTGTCCCACAGAAGCAACAAACATACTCATAAATAAGATTACAAGTAAAATGTTAAGTCACACAAACTTGACCGGTAAAATTACTTAAAAACAAGAAATCCGACTGTATAACACACTATCACATAGATGCATTTTGAATACCACATTCATCAGATGGTACATGTACACTCATTCCGACTTTCACTCTACACGCTTACTCTCTCTCTCTCTCTCTGTAATGTTCGTGAAATGTGCTGTAAACCGTGTAAGCGCTGGTAAGTCCGCGCGCGCACGAGCGTGTGTGTGTGTGTGTGTGTGTGTGTGTGTGTGTGTGTGTGTGTGTGTGTGTGTGTGTGTGTGTTGATAATGGTGACGCTGATGCATTTTGTATGTTTATTAGTGTAGCAAGGACAGATAGTAAAAGAGACCTGTGCGTCTATTATCTCATCCTTGAAAAATAAAGTTTCAGTCAGTCAGTCAGTGAGTTTCTCTCCCCCCCCCCCTCTCGTCTCTCGAGCGTTTTGCTTGAGTTGGCAGCTCTGAAAGCCATCGGGAACTAAGGATCTAGCATATCTTGTAGTTCTTGCTCTTGGTACTCTGTTCGTGCATTGTATTGTATTGTATTGTATTGTATTGTATTGTGCTGTGATGTGCTGTGCATTGTAGTGGCTCTCATTTCTTCTGGTTTGTTTCGGTTTTGTTTTGGGTTCAGTCGCTCGGCTGTTTTGTCCGTTTTGTTTGAATTAATTTGCATTCTTCTGCTTTAATGTTCTTTCATTTGGTTGCATTTGATTTGATTAGTTTAAATCGGCTCCTGTTCATTATCTGTTACCGTTTGTTATGCTTTGGCGTGCCTTCTTTTGGGTTGGCTAATTTCAGCCCTTTTTTTTTCTTTCTTTTTTATAGCCGACATTTCGAGGGTTTCCCGCCAGAACGTAAACACACTCTCACTTCTTTCTATCTGTATCAATGCTCGGGTCGTGAGTTCGAATCCCGGCTGGGGCCAAATATTTGTGCTGGCTTTTTAATCGTTTCCCCGTCTTTGATATCACCCGTATGTGGTGGAAACGGACGTTACACCCCTAAACACCCACCCACCCTTCTATCTGTACCGATGGCACCTTCTGCCAGGGAACCCTCGAAGTTTCTTGGCTGCTTCTTTCGTTTCAAGCCGCACGTGTGCCTCTCATGGCCCGTGACCGCTGTCCTAGCAATTAGCTTCCTCCCACATCCCCCGTCCCCCTGTCCCACCGCTGAAAAATTACCACGGCCGCCAGTGTCAGTTTTCAGGGCGTGTGCGGCTGCTTGTTCGCACGTGATCATCAACGTCTGCGCATTTAATTGGCTGCGAAGATGTTATCTCATTGAGACGAAACCGCTGATTGGTGGAAATCGGCGAATCTCGAGTTTCTCTCCGCTGTTGATCGATCGCACGGAAAGGGCATGACTTTACGAGACGTGCGCGTGTGTATAATAAAAAACAAAACAAAACCGCATAATTTTTTTTGTTTGGGGGGGGGGGGGGAGGGGGAATCATTTGTTTATTTTTTGCTACTCCGCTAAAGACTTTTTTCCCTTCTCAGCGAAAGAATATCATAATCATATGAATATCAAATAGTTGTGTTGACTATCTGCCTTTTTGTCGCTGCTTTGTCTTTCGCGAATGCAAACTGGCATGCAGTCTTCCTCCCATCTGCAAAACAGCCGTTAACTTTAAAGATCTAAGCTCCCAACAAAAAGCTTTCCGAAGTGTGGAAAATTTTTTACAGAGTCGACCGTGCAAGTACAGTCAACTCTGTCGCAGTCTCAGAGTTTTCAGCGTCCCTGAAACCCCAATAAAAGCCAATGGCAGCCTGATTCACAGCTCAGTTTCCGTTTTGACACTGAGCGAGAAAGATCGTGCAGCACTCAACATCCCGTCGCTGGACACGGTAGCGATGTGTCTCGCTCACTAACCAAAAGCCAAATAATGTCACGGCAAACTCGTGCTCTGGTTTTATAAGGGCCCCCGAAGCGCTGAAAACTCTGCAACTGTGACAGAGTTGACTGTGCTTGCACTGTCGACTCTGTAGATTTTTTTCCGCACTTCGGAAGGCTTTTTGTTGGGAGCTTAGATCTTTAAGGGTCAGCTAACACAGCTTGTGTCTGAGGAAAGCGGACGCCTTAAAGTTAAACGT
>JACVVK020000069.1:1135000-1180000 GCA_018292915.2 Batillaria attramentaria
TTGGCCACGAGTCTAACTCAACCAAACTGGTGTATGGCGTCCCACAAGGGTCGGTTTTGGGCCCCATTTTGTTTTTACTTTACACTCAACCCCTTTCCGATATTGTCAACAAATACAGTATTTCGCATCATATGTTTGCTGACGATACTGAGCTGTATGGTTCTTCCACACGCCAACAGATTGACACCCTGCTTACAGACATGCAGTCATGCACCCACACTGTGAAACAATGGACTCTCCACAACAAACTGCAGTTAAACGAAGACAAGACGGAGGCCCTTTTGGTTTCGGCAAAATGTTCAGATCTGCCCAACTCCCTCAGGATTGGACAGACTGACATTCCCTTTTCGGCTTCCGCAAGGAATCTAGGGGTCATTTTTGACAACACCCTGTCGATGAGAGAACAGGTGAACAAGGTCTGTCAGTGCGCCTACTTTGAGCTTCGGCGTATCTCGTCCATTAGGCAGTATCTTACCACTGAATCCACAAAGACCCTGGTGACTTCACTTGTCCTCTCTCGGCTAGACTACTGCAATTCTCTCCTTGCCGGTCTTCCTCAAAATCTTCTGGAAAAAATTCAAAGAGTCATGAACTGTGCCGCCCGTCTCGTCTTCAGAGCACCAAAACGTCAACATGTTTCTCTCCTGCTGTCTGATCTCCACTGGCTGTCCATCCAAAACAGAATCCACTACAAAATTGCCACTGTTTGTTACAATATCATCACTGGTTCAGCTCTACCTTACTTGGCCTCTCTAATACAGCTGTACACGCCATCCCGTAACTTGCGCTCTTCCGCCGACACTCGCCTACTCCGTGTACCCGTCCGTCGTCGAAAGTTCCAAGGCCAACGAGCCTTTTCGTACATTGGCCCAGTCACATGGAACAGCCTTCCCTCCCACATCCGCCACGCTCAGTCCTTGGCAACATTCAAAGCTAAATTGAAAAACGCACCTCTTCTCCTCCCAGTAATTCAACCCAGCTTATTATTGTCTTGTACACTCTGTGTGTGTGTGTGTGTGTGTGTGTAAGATGGTTTATTTGGGTTGGGTTCCCCACATCCTGTGGTTGGGCAGGATGCTGGGGTCCCCGCTCTCTTACTGCCATGGTCTCTGTTGCCTGCAGGGAGACAATGCGGGGTTTTTTATTTTATCAGTCTTTATTTTCGCGGGTTGTTGCTGCCCCCCCCCCCCCCCCCCCCCCGTTATATTGTAAAGCGCCTAGAGCCAGCCCCTGGGTTAGGCGCGTTAAAAATCTCCACTATTATTATTATTATTACTACAAAAAATCATTTTTTTTTTTTTTTTTTTTTTGGTATGGTATTCCATTTGGCAAAATTGAACAAAACTTGAAACAATGACATTGCTTGCGATGTTGTTGTTGTTGTTGTTGTTGTTTTTGTTTATTTCTTTTTTGACATTTTACACATGACATCAACGAAAACAGACATTGACAATGCACAGTGAGAACGCAGTTGGTGTATATATATACAGATGGTGTAGAACGTATGGCAGACAGGTTTTGCGTTGTTGTTGATGTTGGCTTTTTTGCAGCTTGTTTTGACGATCCTTTATTTAAAAAGATTCAGTTCTTTCGTAACACATTCTGCCCCAGCCACAACTATAGACGTAACAAGATTTCAGTCAACATTGTCGCGCTACGACTATCGTCATAATAGTCAGTAGAGTGCGAAATCTTCGTTTTGTTCCACTGGTGCTAGCCCTAACCAGGTTTTCTTGGGGGTGATCTCCCGTAGAAAAGGTTTCTGTTTTCGTTGATTACCGTTGTGTGTGTGTGTGTGTGTGTGTGTGTGTGTGTGTGTGTTGTTAGTTTCTTTGTTTTGTTTTGTTTTGTTTTATCTTCGGTTAACTCGGTTAAAAGAATGACCAGAAGAAGGTGCGTTCGTGTCACCGCGGGAGGTCCAGTCAGCCAACGTCAGGTCAGCCAATTGGGGCGAAGAATTTTTCCGTCTCGCATGTTGCACCGTTCATTCTGGCCGATCGTCGGGGGTTCTCTCCGGGTACTCCGGCTTCCACCCCCTCTGCTTTGGAAATAGTCAGCCCACCGAATTTGAAAAATAAATGCAATTTTAAATTCCGAAATTAAATAGCTGAGCTGACCCTTTGCACCACCTGATTGTAACGTGTTTATGTCCAGTGTGTGAGAGAATGCGTGTGATTCACGTGAGCGTGTGTGTTGGGTTCAGTTCGCGGCGCTTTGAGACGATTCATGAAATTGGGTAAAGCGCCTATACAATACTCATGATGGTGGCGTCAGTGTAGAAAGAGTTCAACTCAGGGATACTTCCTGGTTTTCACGTTTTGTTTTTTTGGCTTGTTGTTGTTGTTGTTGTTGTTGTTGTTTCTCCTGTTTTACCGTTTAGAAACAGGACCCTCCCTGTATCGTGTATGCGTGTTACTCCCTTCCAGATCACTTTAAGATTCAAAGTTTCAGTTTCAAATGTTAGGTACATATTCTGTCGACAGTACATCCTGCATAAGGCAGCCACTTGTCTTGAACGGCCAAGTTGGGCAACGACCTTATGCAGATTTGGCAGTAGCACGCAAGACGAGAAGCAGGAGTTAACCATGGTCACTCCTTGTATCATTCTTCAGGTGTCGCAGTCAGAAGTCTACAATGACTCCACCAGAACGTCACGCAGTGTGTCTGCGAATAGTACTCGTCACTCTTGCGTCACTTCCGATCGCAAGTACCAAATGCATGTTTCGTGAGATCCCTGGTGAAGGTACGCATGCGCAATGCAGTCATCGCCGCCTGACGAGACTTCCTGAGACATGGCCGGATCACGTGGTATCCCTGAGCGCATCCACAAACAATCTGACAAACGTACAACGACTAAACAATCCGTATCTCAAACAGCTCCGTACACTGGACATCAGCCACAACTACATCACGGCCGTGCCCGACGACGCTTTTCAGCACGTGCCACAGCTGCAAGAACTGGATCTGAGTGACAACGTCCTCCTCACCCTCTCACAAAACGCCTTCCGCGGCCTGCTCCACCTCACGCGACTCGTCTTGCGTCACACGGGCCTGTACGCACTGTCGGACACGCTTCTGAGTCACGCGCCGTATTTGGTCACGCTTGACTTGAGTCAGAACTCGCTGCCCACGATGCCGTCTTCTGCTTTAAGTCAAACTGCACAGCTGACTTTTCTGGATTTGGGGTACAACAAACTTGCCACAGTGATGAATCACAGCATGGCTGAGCTTAGTCAGTTAAAGAAACTGAGTCTTCGGAACAACCAGCTGTCACGTTTGGAGCCTGCAGCGTTTTCCGGCCTTCAACAGCTGCAAAACCTGGATCTCCGCCACAACCACCTTCTGCTGGGTCACGGGGCCTACCCACCGGGCGTGTTCAGCCCTCTCATCGCCCTTCAGTCTTTGCATATTAACTATAACGATCACACATACAAAGGGAGCTATCCTGAAAACGTACTGGCGCTAAGATCACTCAAGAATTTGTCCATTGACGTATTTCATGACGTAAAGTTTGGTGAGGGTTTCTCTATGCTAACCAGCCTGACCTGTCTCAAACTTGGTGACATCTGCAACCTACGGCGTCTGAAAAACGAAACTTTTACCGCTTTCAAGAATTCTTCCCTCGAGATTGTGCAAATTGAATGTGATTTGACCTCCATTGAAGCCTGTACTTTCTGCTACTTTCCACACCTCAAAGTTCTTCGTGTGTCTTTCGGCCGTCACCTGACGACAAGCTCTGTTCTGCTGGCCTTGTACGGTCTGCAAAACCACACAATGTCGGAAATTACACTCATCTCAAGCCATCGGGCGGAACCAACAGTACTGGAAGTCAGCAATACCAAGTTCCTGAACAATATTTGTGTAAACATGCTCACTATTCATGGTCAGATAACTGCAATCAAGAGTGATGCTGTCCAAATAAACAGTCAGCTGGATATTTGCCTGCAACACATCGACCTCTCTGAAAATGCTATTACAATCATACCGAACTCTTTGGTGGTTAAATTTGCGTTGTTTTTGTTAAGGAATATGAAAACCATGATCGGTCGAAATCAGTTGACACACCATTCGCATCGAAGAAGCGATGGACTTCGGCCCGGCAACTTAAAATACTATGAACCTTTAGGGCCACATGGTGTTCTACATTTCCGAATACCTCCGTCACTTGAAGTACTAGACACGTCTGCAGCTATGGATCACTTGGGATGGATTCCATATTATTTGGACATCCCCACTGGAGGTAACTTGACAACGCTCAACATGTCCTACGTGGGGATTTGGAACTGTATGACGACAATCACGGGACTCACCGCCCTACGCTCGCTCGACCTCAGCGGCAACAACGACTGTGTCGTGCTTAGCGAGGACATATTTGATCACATGTCTACACTACAGTGTCTGCGGCTTGCCGATATGACACTGGATCAGAGATTCATCATGGAGAATGGCACGCGGGTACTAAGAACCCTGGGATTGCTGGAACGTCTTGACCTGTCCGACAACGACCTTTACCGTCTGCCTCCCGACATGCTTCGCGCACAACCTCGTCTTCAGACTCTTGCGCTGACAGGAAACCGATTTCAGGTGAGGCACAGACGTTTATCGGCGATGTTAACGTTAAGTAGAATGAGTGACTGCATATTGAATGATTGTGCCTCCTGACCAACTAAAAATGTTATTCCAAGTAAAAACTCCATACCGATATGCCGATATGAGACTGGATCAGAGATTCATCATGGAGAATGGCACGCGGGTACTAAGAACCCTGGGATTGCTGGAACATCTTGACTTGTCCGACAATGACCTTTACCGTCTGCCTCCCGACTTGCTCCGCGCGCAGCCTCGCCTTCGGACTCTTTCGCTGACAGGAAACCGATTTCAGGTGAGGCGCAAATATGACTATCGATCAGTTTTACTAATTCGGGTTGGATTGTTACTAAAGTCCATGGTAACCTAAGAAACTTGATCTTGTAGAAAGAGTTTTCAAACAAAAATTCTATACTAAGAAAACGGTTGGTACATATGCGACATACAGCTAGGTATTTGTAGTGCTGAATAAAGCGGCAATGGTAATATTCCGGATGACACAGCACACCGTTTCTGTGTTTGTGCAGGAAGTGCCGACAGACCTATCGCTGCAGACCCATCTGTCTGTACTGGACCTGTCCAACAACATGCTGCCCACACTCTTGCCGCACGAGCGCCGTCTCTTGGACACCCTCGCCAAATATCACACCCTGCAGCTGCGCCTGCGCAAGAACCAGCTGTCCTGCACGTGCTCCGGGCTGGACTTTGTGCGCTGGCTGGCACTCACCGTCATACGTCTGGACGGCCACAACGACAACACGGGCTACGACGACGACTACGACGACAACGGCCGCGACTACCCGTGCGTGGGGGAGGATGGCGGTATGACGAGCACGGGGATGGTGATGGCGGACTGGGACGGACACTGGCGGCGCTG
This sequence comes from Batillaria attramentaria, assembly GCA_018292915.2. Lineage (NCBI taxonomy): Eukaryota > Metazoa > Mollusca > Gastropoda > Batillariidae > Batillaria > Batillaria attramentaria. The sequence continues at coordinate 1,140,465 of JACVVK020000069.1, forward strand.
TATCGGACAGACTGCATTTTGGGCAGCTCTGGTGGGTCTCTTGCTGCAGTTACTGGGTTTGGTGCTGACCTTAGTCATCTCGCGCAACTGGACGTACGTGCGTTACGCGTGGCGAGTACTGCGTCACCTGCAGCTGCCCAAACGTCTGGACTTCCGCAAGGACGTGTTGCTGGGTCACGCTGACGCCGACCTGGAGCTGGCGATGAGGGTGAGGGATTGTTTGCGGGATGATCATGGCGTGCGTGTGCTGCTACCTTACGAGGAGATTCTGCCTGGAGACATCTGGACTGAGAAAATCCTACAGCTCGTTGACGACGGTTGGAAGGTGAACACACACACACACACACACACACACACACACACACACACACACACACACACACACACACACACACACACAAACACACAGCAGCAGCAGCAGCAGCAGCAGCATCATACGCAAGTACAACTGGCGGTTCTCCTTCTCCTTCTTATTACCATCACCATCATCTTCGAATGTGTCATTTACAAAGTATCTCTTTATTATCAAGATTTTGCTATTGGTGACGCGGGAACTGCTACAGGACCGCTGGGCCGGCTTTCTCGTCAATCACGCTCAGCGCAGCATCAGCGACATCATGCCGGACCGCGTCATCGTCGTCTTCATGGAGCAGCCGGCTAACTTGGCCCAGGGACCGCTCGACTACCCTACCCGCGTGTCTATGGAGCGACTGCTGCGTATGGTGCCCGAGAGGAACGTGTTTCACGTGCACAGGGACATTTCTCCCAATCACCCTGCATGGGACAGGCTGATCCAACTCATTAAACAGCAGTGACAAGTCTAGCAAAACTTCGGCATTTTACAATTTTCCATTTACATTAAGAATGGATGTGTTTGGCTGCTACATTAATTAAAACCATTCATTCTAATGCTATTTTTTAGAGCAAGAAAAAGTTTACGAACTTATGTGAACTCACTCTTGTCAGAAGTGTGCTGTAAATACAGGTGGCAATTATGATTTTCATATCTGCAATTGACAGTATGCCATGTGCTGATCCTCTAGTAGTGTAAAGACTTTTCCAGAGAATTCTGGTAGGAAAAAGAAATGCAGTCACCTTATGTTTTTTGTGATGTGTGTAAATTGTGCTTTGAATTTAATTTAAATAAAAATACCCCTTTCTCTAAAATGCCTATGCTTTTTGTATTTTTTCAGCAGGAGAACTGTATTGTGGGCGCTACGTCACTACAGTGTATATGCCGTTACAAGACATCGTTTTGTAATGGAAAGAAATAGGAGTAAACTTAATTATCTCAATTCCTACCAAGAAAGTTTGTGGTTTTGCACACAAAGTACACAAATGCTAATACAGTCAAACCTGTGTAAGGCGGTCACACACGGGACGGGGCCAAACCGACCGCCGTTATGCAGGGTGGCATGTCAACAGCTAGCATGTCAGGGGATCCTCTGGGGTGACCAGGTTAGACAGTGGCATAGCTTATACAGGTGACCGCCTTGGCAGGTTTGACTGCATAAAATATCACACACACACACACACACACACACACACACACACACACACACACACACACACACACACACACACACCACTCAAGTGTATTTGCACAGTTTTTGCAAGGCTGGACCGCTTTGCGCCGCATGTTTACATGCGCTTTTCATCTTGTCAACATCCTCATCCAGTGATCATTCGAATACTTTCTGATACTTGAGGTAAAGATCGTGTGAATCGTGTCTTCCTGGTTGGCTTCAGTAGCTGGTGAGGTTCAGTCAGCTGCCTGCCGTTAGCGGAGAAACACTTTCACCTTCGGGTGATTCGTTTGTCGGGTGGAATTTCACAATTCCAAGCACCAACAGTAAGCGAAAAGTCAACTTTTGGAGGTAAGTATCATTATGAGTTTGTTTGCAAGTTCACTTGGTTGCTTGGCAGGTTGGTTTGCTTGGATGGTTAGATGGTTGGTTGGTAAATTGGTTGGTTGGTTGGCAAACTGGTTGGTTGTATGACACTAGGGATGGTGTGATGCATTTCATGTTAGGATTGCTTCAAATAATCTGCTAGAAATTGGGTACATACAGTTTATTTATGACACTTTGTTGACACGGAAAATGGCCGTTATAGCGGGTGGACTTCGTGACGAAGGCATAGAAAACATTTTGAGTTTTACATTCATTTCTCTTTTAATAATAATAATAATAATAAAATGGGTACTTAAAAGACGCCCTCCCTCTCGCGGGAGCTCAGGGCACCTTACAAAGAACACACACTCACTCACCCAGAAACACACTTGGCTCCACACATACATTTAACTAAAAACACATGATGTGCAGCATCATACACGGGCTGCCCCTGGCTTACACACACACACACACACACACACACACACACACACACACACACACACACACACACACGACCAGCAAAATGAAGATGTGGCAACAGTTATTGGTTGAATGCTGTGAAGAGGTGGGTTTTCAAATTTGTTTTGAAAGATAGTTTTGTGTCTGCATATCTGATCGAGACTGGGAGATCATTCCAACAAGTCGGACCCTGGTATGAATAACTACGCTGACCAAAGGTCTTTGTCTTGACATGAGGGACACGGAGTTTCTATTGATGGGAGTTTTGTATTGTTATGGAGATGAAATAACACTTGAATCGTTGCAAATAGGAACACAGCGCGGCCAGATAAAGTGCAGTCAGAGAAGGATGGAGAGGGGGGGGGGGGGGGGGGGGGTGCGAAAAAAGATGACATGAAACATGGGAATAAGACAAGGAGCACTTGGCTGTTCGGCAAATCGTCCGTTCGGCGTATCGTTCGTTCGGTGTATCGTACGTTGGCAAATCGTCCGCTTGGTGTATGGTCTGTCGGCAAATTGTCCCCCGGCAAATCGTCCCTTGGCAAATCATCCGGTTACCGTCAGAACCTATAGTGTGGATCCGTGTGGAGCCAAACACATGAAGGCTGCTACGTGAACACCTGGGCGGACCAGGGCGACACGTACTGAACGTGCGTGTACACGTCAGGAATTTTCAAACTTCCGTGCGCGTATTTGAGCAATCCTTTCCTCTCGATCCGTTTGAACGATAACGTCTTTTTACATCGTTAAACTTTTCCGAACACGTGAGAAAAACCAAATGCCTTAAATCACTCCCATTCACTCAGCACGCTATCCTAAAAGACTTTGGAGGCGAACCGTGACTGTCAACAAAGCATTTGCTAGCGATGGAGCACTATACGACCGCGATGAACATAAAGAGTTTGTTAATTGTAGCGTATTTATACAAAGAATAAAACATAGGTATTTCTTGGTTCTTTTATTATTGACAGTTTGTTTTGACGCTCCTTTATTAAAAAAACAAAAAACACACACACACACACACACAAAAAAAACCCATAGTAGTCGTAACAAGATTTCAGTCCCCACTGCCGCGCTACGATTATAGTCGTAACAGTGAGTAGTGTTCGAAATCTTGGTTCTGTTCCACCGTTGCAGGGCCCGCATGTAAAAGTAAGGGCTGGGAGTCAAGCCCCGGGTTAGAGTCTAACCTCGAACTAAACTAGCTCTAGGGTTAAATTTTCTGTTTTTTTTTTTTTTTTTTTTTTTAAATCAGGAAGCGGGTCCATTCCACCATGGTGTCTAAGCCGTTATAGAAGGATTTTTGTCTTTCTTTCTTCGCTTCCTTTTTTTTATATTTAATTTTGTATTGGGGTTTCTTTTGTCCTAGTCTGGGTTAGGCCCGTAGCCGCGGGTTAAATTAACCTCGAGTTTTACATACGGGCCCTGGACGTTACTAGCTTTTCTTGGGGTTATCTCCCTTAGAACCGGTTTCTGCTTCCGTTGGTTACCGTTGTGTACGTTTGTTTTTTTGTTGTTGATGTTGTTGTTTGTTTGTCTGTTTTCGATTTGCGCAGTAAAAGAATGACCAAAAAGGAAGTGCTTGTTCTCACCGCGGGAGCTCCAGTCAGCTAACGTCAGACATAATATGATGGTGGCGTCAGTGTAGAGCGAGTTGAACTCAGGGATACTTCCTGGTTTTCACGGGGTTTTCTTTTCTGTTTTCAAAAGGGGACAAAAATTGACGTCACCAATGGTGGGTGGTAAAAGCGGCTAGGGCGGCGGTTACATTCGGCAGTAAAGATTGCTGTTTGACATGGAAGACGTGTGTGTGTGTGTGTGTGTGTGTGTGTGTGTGTGTGTGTGTGTGTGTGTGTGTGTGTGTGTGTGTGTGAAAGTAACTGGAATGGAACACGATAACTTTGTGCTGTTCAGAAGCAGGACCATCAATGTATCGAGTATGCCTTACTCCTTCCAGATAACTTTAAGTATATCATTTCAAAACTTAGGTACAATAAGTCATTTTCTGTCGACTTTACATCCTGCATAACGCAGCCACTTGTCGTGAGTGACGCTGGGCGACGACCTTATGCAGATTTGGCAGTAGCACGCAAGACGAGAGGCAGGAGTTAACCATGGTCACTCCTTGTATCATTCTTTAGGTGTCGCAGTCAGAAGTCTACAATGACCCCACCAGAACGTCACGCAGTGTGTCTGCGAATAGTACTCGTCACTCTTGCGTCACTTCCGATCGCAAGTACCAAATGCATGTTTCGTGAGATCCCTGGTGACGGTACGCATGCGCAATGCAGTTATCGCCGCCTGACGAGACTTCCTGAGACATGGCCGGATCACGTGGTATCCCTGAACGCATCCACAAACAATCTGACAAACGTACAGCGACTAAACAATCCATATCTCAAACAGCTCCGTAGCCTTGACATCAGCCACAACTACATCACGGCCGTGCCCGACGACGCTTTTCAGCACGTGCCACAGCTGCAAGAACTGGATCTGAGTTACAACGTCCTCCTCACCCTCTCACAAAACGCCTTCCGCGGCCTGCTCCACCTCACGCGACTCGTCTTGCGTCACACGGACCTGTACGCACTGCCGGACATGCTTCTGAGTCACGTGCCGCATTTGGTCACGCTTGACTTGAGTCAGAACTCGCTGCCCACGGTGCCGTCTTCTGCTTTAAGTCATACTACACAGCTGACTTTTCTGGATTTGGGGTACAACAAACTTGCCACAGTGATGAATCACAGCATGGCTGAGCTAAGTCAGTTAAAGAAACTGAGTCTACGGAACAACCAGCTGTCACGTTTGGAGCCTGCAGCGTTTTCCGGCCTTCAACAGCTGCAAAACCTGGATCTCAGCTACAACCACCTTCTGCTGGGTCACGGGGCCTACCCACCGGGCGTGTTCAGCCCACTCGTCGCCCTTCAATCTTTGCATATTAACTATAACGATCACACATACAATGGGAGCTATCCTGAAAACGTACTGGCGCTAAGATCACTCAAGAATTTGTCCATTGACGTATTTCATGACGCAAAGTTTGGTGAGGGTTTCTCTATGCTAACCAGCCTGACCTGTCTCAAACTTGGTCACATCTGCAACCTACGGCGTCTGAAAAACGAAACTTTTGCTGCTTTCAAGAATTCTTCCCTCGAGATTGTGCAAATTGAATGTGATTTGACCTTCATTGAAGCTTGTACTTTCTGCTACTTCCCACACCTCAAAGTTCTTCGTGTGTCTTTCGGCCGTCACCTGACGACAAGCTCTGTTCTGCTGGCCTTGTACGGTCTGCAAAACCACACAATGTCGGAAATTACACTCATCTCAAGCCATCGGGCGGAACCAACAGTACTGGAAGCCAGCAATACCAAGTTCCTGAACAATATTTGTGTAAACATGCTCACTATTCATGGTCAGATAACTGCAATCAAGCGTGATGCTTTCCAAATAAACAGTCAGCTGGATATTTGCCTGCAACACATCGACCTCTCTGAAAATGCTATTACAATCATACCGAACTCTTTGGTGGTTAAATTTGCGTTGTTTTTGTTAAGGAATATGAAAACCATGATCGGTCGAAATCAGTTGACACACCATTCGCATCGAAGAAGCGATGGACTTCGGCCCGACAACTTAAAATACTATGAACCTTTAGGGCCACATGGTGTTCTACATTTCCGAATACCTCCGTCACTTGAAGTACTAGACATGTCTGCAGCTATGGATCACTTGGGATGGATTCCACATTATCTGGACATCCCCACTGGAGGTAACTTGACAACGCTCAACATGTCCTACGTGGGGATTTGGAACTGTATGACGACAATCACGGGACTCACCGCCCTACGCTCGCTCGACCTCAGCGGCAACAACGACTGTGTCGTGCTCAGCGAGGACATATTTGATCACATGCCTACACTACAGTGTCTGCGTCTTGCCGATATGAGACTGGATCAGAGATTCATCATGGAGAATGGCACGCGGGTACTAAGAACCCTGGGATTGCTGGACCATCTTGACTTGTCCGACAATGACCTTTACCGTCTGCCTACCGACTTGCTCCGCGCGCAGCCTCGCCTTCGGACTCTTTCGCTGACAGGAAACCGATTTCAGGTGAGGCGCAAATATGACTATCGATCAGTTTTACTAATTCGGGTTGGATTGTTACTAAAGTCCATGGTAACCTAAGAAACTTGATCTTGTAGAAAGAGTTTTCAAACAAAAATTCTATACTAAGAAAACGGTTGGTACATATGCGACATACAGCTAGGTATTTGTACTGCTGAATAAAGCGGCAATGGTAATATTCCGGATGACACAGCACACCGTTTCTGTGTTTCTGCAGGAGGTGCCGACAGACCTATCGCTGCAGACCCATCTGTCTGTACTGGACCTGTCCAACAACATGCTGCCCACACTCTTGCCGCACGAGCGCCGCCTCTTGGACACCCTCGCCAGAAACCACACGCTGCAACTGCGCATGCGCAAGAACCCGCTGTCCTGCACGTGCTCCGGGCTGGACTTTGTGCGCTGGCTGGCACTCACCGTCATACGTCTGGACGGCCACAACGACAACACGGGCTACGACGACGACTACGACGACAACGGCCGCGACTACCCGTGCGTGGGCGAGGATGGCAGTATGACGAGCACGGGGGTGGTGATGGCGGACTGGGACGGACACTGGCGGCGCTGCATCGGACAGACGGCATTTTGGGCATCTCTGGTGGGTCTCTTGCTGCAGTTACTGGGTTTGGTGCTGACCTTTGTCATCTCGCGCAACTGGACGTACGTGCGTTACGCGTGGCGAGTACTGCGTCACCTGCAGCTGCCCAAACGTCTGGACTTCCGCAAGGACGTGTTGCTGGGTCACGCTGACGCCGACCTGGAGCTGGCGATGAGGGTGAGGGATTGTCTGCGGGATGAACAGGGCGTGCGTGTGCTGCTACCTTACGAGGAGATTCTGCCTGGAGACATCTGGACTGAGAAAATCCTACAGCTCGTTGACGACAGTTGGAAGGTGAACACACACACACACACACACACACACACACACACACACACACACACACACACACACACACACACACACACACACACACACACACACACACACACACACACACACACGTGGCACACACACACACACACACACACACACACACACACACACACACACACACATCATCATCATCATCATCATCATCATCATCATCCGTAAGTATAACTGGCGGTTCTTTCTGTTTTCTGACAGAGTTTGCACATTGTCATCATCACCATCATCTTCGAATGACATATGTGGTGGAAAAGAACGTTAAACTCTCAAACACCCACCCACGCACCCGCGTTATTTACAAAGTATCACTATAGTGTCCTTTACTTTCAAACAGATCCTGCTGGTGGTGACGCGGGAACTGCTACAGGACCGCTGGGCCGGCTTTCTCGTCAATCACGCTCAGCGCAGCATCAGCGACATCATGCCGGACCGCGTCATCGTCGTCTTCATGGAGCAGCCGGCTAACTTGGCGCAGGGGCAGCCCGACCACCCAGCCCGCGTGTCTATGGAGCGGCTGCTGCGCATGGTGCCCGAGAGGAACGTGTTTCACGTGCACAGGGACATTCCACCCAATCACCCTGTCTGGGACAGGCTGACCCAACTCATTCAACAGCAGTGACAAGTCTAGCAGCGCTTAGAAATTGGCACTTTTGTTGTGATATTTTTACTATTTTTTCTGGTCCTTTCCTCGCCCACCGTTTTTGTTGTTGTTGTTTGTTTTGTTTTTTTTTGTTTTTTTGTTGTTGTTGTTTTTTCGCGCCGTGTATGTCAGTACGTCCGCAGAGTTACCCTTTGTTTATTTGTTCAAGTTATGTCCCATTACGTCCTGAAGAAAGCGAAAGCCGAAACGTTGACCTGTGCCGTCCTTTGTGAAAGTTAAGTGGTTTCTGACCCTTTTATGTCGCTTTTATTTGCATCTTGTTTTAATTTTTTAGTGTACAATAGGCAAGCTTGGAAACGGTCATTGTGCCCAGCTTCTGCCGTAGTAAAATAAAGTGTCATTGCCATAGTCTCTGCCTCCGACTTTTCCTCTCTCTCTCTCTCTCTCTCTCCGTGTGTGTGTGTGTGTGTGTGTGTGTGTGTGTGTGTGTGTGTGTGTGTGTGTGTGTTAAAAACAATCAGCAACAAAAAAGACAAAAGTACCACCACTAACACGAATAACAAGTAAGAACGGACATTCTAAAAACTGCAATTCCTGTCACACGAGGACCGCGCGCACACACACACACACACACACACACACACACACACACACACACACACACACACACACACACACACACACACACACACAATCTAATCAAAAACAGTTTACTGCGCGCGCACACACACACACACACACACACACACACACACACACACACACACACACACACACACACACAATCTAATCAAAAACAGTTTACTGCGCGCGCGCGCACACACACACACACACACACACACACACACACACACACACACACACACACACAATCTAATCAAAAACAGTTTACTGCGCGCGCGCGCGCGCACACACACACACACACACACACACACACACACACACACAATCTAATCAAAAACAGTTTACTGCGCGCGCGCGCGCACACACACACACACACACACACACACACACACACACACACACACACACACACACACACACACACACACACACACACACATTATATACATCTCTTAAGTAAGTGTTAAGTGCACATACAGACTACTTCCTTGTTGCACAGTCACTGTATGAGTGTTTCGTATGGGAGCCAAAGTAATACGTATTTCTGCATTTAATAATAATAATAATAATAATAATAATAATGAGTATTGTATAGGCGCTTTACCCAATTTCATGAATCGGCTCAAAGCGCCGCGAACTGAACCCAACACGCACGCTCAAGTGAATCACACGCATTCTCTCACACACTGGACATAAACACATTGCAATCACGTGGTGCGAAGGGTCAGCTCAGCTATTTAAATTTCGGAATTTAGAATTGCATTTATGTTTCAAATTTGGTAGGCTGAACATTTCCAAAGCAGAGGGGGAGGAAGCCGGAGTACCCGGAGAGAACCCCCGACGATCGGCCCGAATGAACGGTGCCACATACGAGAAGGAAACATTCTTTGCCCCGAGTGAGACTCGAACCCCCCACCTCTCGCATTGGTGACAAGTCTCTTGACCACTAGACCACTGCGCGCATACAGAGTAACTGGAGCGTAAGTTCAGCAATGATTCTTGTGCACAGGAGGAGTTTTATTTGTCTTCACCCCATGCCTGCGTGTATTGAATAGACACGCTCGTTTCAGGCAGACTGCGTAAGATTTCTTTTCTCCTTCCGGGTTCGCCGGCTCCGTTTTCGTTAAAACCCTGTCCAACTGGTTGTGCCACACAGTGCCTTCCCCTGCATCAAGACTTGCTGTGTGAATGTTAAGTGCACACTTCCCGAAGTAAAGCACCATCAACCGTCTAGACACAAACACGCAGACTGACGGTTTGTTCTCCAAACTTTGTTGAGCTCCTCTTGGACACGTACGAGACAAAACAGAGAAAGATCACCTTGTTTTCTGGAGTCAGCACCAGCCAAGTGAAGTGACAGCTACAGTTTCGGGCGTGAGTATCTCCATACTTATGCACGTACTAGCTGATGTACCTGACTTTGCCCTGCTCTGATGATGTGATACGTCAGCAGGTGATTAAATACAGCTTAGGCCCACATGATTAGTTCGAGTAGTTTACGGCGAAAGACTAACCCCGAGATGGTTCGATCGTTTGAGTAGCTACCGAGCCTCCGGCGAGATAGCTACTCAAACAATCGAACCATCTCAGGGTTAGTCTTTCGCCGTAAACCACGAGAACTAATCGCGTAAGCTGTTTATACCACGAGCATTTTCTTTTCTCTTCAAAAATCCAATCTATTGATCCAAGCGCTCATTTTTGATACACCTTTTTACATAAACCATTTCCACCGACACCGAGAAAAGAAGTAGTTCCATACAAAACCACTGTGTGCTGTCTTGTTTTACGAGTTTGACGAACACTTGAACATTAAATGTGAAGATGACACTGTTGCAACAAATTGCCATCTCAGTAAATTCAACAATGAAAGAATAATTTGAAAGTTTACTATCTGCGTGGCCAAATTCTTGCGCCAAGTTCATGTTTCGATGTAGAAGTGGCTGCTAGCGTAAGCCTCCGTAGCGAAAGGGGGCAAAATGTGTACGCGCGGGCAGATTCAAACACATTCGACTTGTATTGCGGCGAAGTGTCGGTCATGAAAGCGTCAAGTTTTGTTTGGTACACATCGAGAAGGCCATATCTTCCTATTTTCTTCACGGTATGCAGAAAAACAGTAGTTCGTCTGCTCGTGTGTTGCCTTGTAAAATTGTGTTGTGCTTTACGTCTGCTAGGTTCAGTTTCGTGTGCTCGACTCGTCTCCTTGGCGGCGTTTTGTGGCGATGTTGGTGGCTATATGTCTTGTTTACACGTTTTCAGGTAGAGTTTGGTGTATTTTTTTTATTATTTTTTTTTTTTGGTGTTCTTTGCGTTCTTTCCAAATGCAGTCACCTCATTTTTCATCCATCTTCAGCGTTTTTAGCAGAAGGTCGGAAATCTCCATATCAAGGCCGCTGACCGATGACGTAACTGGAGTGTGTTTTTGTGAACTCGTAAACCACTGAGTGGCTTATGGAAAGCCGTACCTCACACTTTCGCTCTCTGTTTCCTTACTATTTTCGGACGTAAAGCACTTATAGTTAACTCACTGAAAGTTTGCACTGGCGAGTGGTGAAAATGGAAACAACATATTGGGCTGGTGACCATCTTGTTTCAAGTTTTTGGTGTACAATCGGCAAGCTTGGAAACGGTCATTGTGCCCAGCTACTACCGTAGTTAAATAAAGTAAACAAAGTAAATGCCTTCTTGTCTCCCTGTTTGGTAATACGCGGTGGAGAAGGACGTGAAACTCCGATTTTCCCAGATTGTTTTTCCCCCACCAGATTGTTTTCGGGGTACCCCTGAGTACAGATTGCAATACGTGGTGGAAAAGGGCGTTAAATGTCGATTCCCGCCATAGTGTTTCCGGGGTCCCCTTGAGTGGTTGGTGCGTGCCTACTGCTATCAGTAACAAGGAAGTATAGGGTATAGGCAGCAGCTTGAATCAGTTTATGACAAGCTTATTTTGATTATTTGACAATATTATACAAATATTGAAACTGATACTTGCCAAGTACCATATTTATACCTGCAGACTCAAGGGAGTAAGACCACACATAAAGAGAGAGAGAGAGAGAGGGTGGGGGTGGGGTGGGTGTTTGGGGGGTTTAACGTCCTTTTCCACCACATAAGGGTGATATCAAAGACGGGGCAACGGTGAAAAAGCCAGCACAAATATTTGGCCCCAGCCGGGATCGAACTCACGACCCGAGCATTAGAAGTCCAACGCTCTACCATTCGGCCACCCCGGCTCCCCGAGACAGAGAGAGAGAGAGAGAGAGAGAGAGAGATACTGGATTGAGAGATACAGATGTACTACTGTCAACGAAATGCAGAAATACGTATTACTTTGGCTCCCATACGAAACACTCATACAGTGACTCTGCAACAAGGAAGTAGTCTGTATGTGCACTTAACACTTACTTAAGAGATGCATATAATGTGTGTGTGTGTGTGTGTGTGTGTGTGTGTGTGTGTGTGTGTGTGTGTGTGTGTGTGTGTGTGTGTGTGTGTGTGTGTGTGTGTGTGTGTGTGTGTGTAACCTTAGCAAACAACAAGGAGGAACGGCCCCGTCCTACAAAGTTGTTTCTCCAAACTTCATTTTATTTTGTCTTTTGTGTTGTCATTGTTGCCGGTTCTCCCCTCTCCAAGTTCTACCAATGACACTAGATCCTCTACGACCTCGACCGATTAGCCACGTGACTGGGGGTGGGGCCGGGTGGGGGAAGAAGGGAGGGAGAGAGAGAGAGAGAGGCAGAGAGAGAGGGTGGGTGGGTGGGTGTTTAGGAGTTTAACGTCCTTCTCCCCCACATAAGGGTGATATCAAAGACGGGGCAACGAGAAAAAGGCCAGCACAAATATTTGGCCCCAGCGGCCAGGATTCGAACTCTCGGCCCAAGCATTGAAAGTCCAACGCTCTACCATTCGGCCACCCTGGCTCCCCAGAGAGAGAGAGAGAGAGAGAGAGAGAGAGACGTCAGTTCCGTGATCTAAACATTTGACGTCAGCCTCAGGCAGGTCGTCATACAGAGAGAGAGAGATGACGTCAATTCCGTGAAGTAAACTTTCGACGTCAGCCTCTAGCACTGAGATCGTCTGAGGATGCTTGTTTATGTCTTGTGATTTCCCTGTTGGCTTTGTGACTTCTCCGACTGAATTATTTTTCACATGAAATCTGGAAGATCTAGAGGGCTGATGAAATGTCGGAAGCAGTGGCGATACTTGCAGATTTTGTCTGTGAACCAAACATTTGACGTCAGCCTCACGCTGCTCGTCTGACAGATGATACTTCTACATATCTTGTGATTTCCTTGTTGCTTTTGTGACTTCCGTGACTGAATTAATTTTGACATAAAATCTGGAAGATCTAGAGAGCTGATGAAACGTGGACTTAAGTGCCTTGGTTTGTACTTACGAAATTGCAAAATTGGAACTTTTTTGACCGGCGCTTCTCGCAGAAACGTGAAAAATGTGTTTATCTAAAAGCTCTGCTATTCTTAATACTAAAGCTATAATAGTGCAGCAGTTCATGTCATATGTGCAGTTGTCACAAGTGACAAAAATACCGGAATGATGAGTAATTTGAAGGAGTCTTTTCATAGATATTTGGCCTTATATGCAAACCACCCCTACCTCGGAAATATTTTTCTTACACAAAACCTGTCAGAGCTACATAGCTGTGCTACGAAAACAGGCAGTATAATTGGATGGTCTTCCCAATTTCAGAAAATGAAGCCATTTGAACATTTTTTTCGAAAGAATTCGTAACATGACCGATTTTTTTTCATCGGCGATAACTCTTTTGAAAATGCAGTAGGCTAAAAATCGTGAAAAATAGGTCTGGAGAAGGTGAATTCCCATTTTATCTCAAAGTAAAAAGGCCTCCAACGAGGTGGTTTAGGAGATAGCCATCATTACATCCGTCCACACACACACACACACACACACACACACACACACACGTCATTCCCGCCAAAAAGAACGCAGCAGCAAAGTGTGCACGTAAGGTGTCTATGACGCAGATTTCGTTACGTCACTGTGTGCGTGAAAGTAAGTATTGTGTGGAGAAACGTCATGGTCTTGTTTTGTATCACTGAAACTTGCTGCTGCGCGTAGCAAAATCTGCCCCGTCTCATAAAGTTGTTTCTCTATAGAGAAACAACTTAAAAACCTAGGACGCTGTTACCAAGCACAAACCATGTTATCTCCGCTCTCACTGTGGCCGCTATGCCCAGTTGTTTCCAGTCAAAAATATTTTATCCATAAAAGTGCTTATAATTATCTTTCAAACTATACCAAACACGATCAGGAAACATCCGAGGAAGACCTCTTTCAAAAAAAAATCGAAAAAGTGCTAAAACCGCCCGGTTGGCAAAGTTTGTGCACACACACACGCACACACACACACACACACACACACACACACACACACACACACACACACACACAGAGTGCCTGGGCCACGGGGGATTTTGCGCGGCGCGAGGTCAAGGCCGGCAATGAGTCAAGAACATTTCGACTCGACTCAGTCAGCAAGCGACCCAACCCTTTACCGGGTCCGTCGATAACTCTAGGACCCTGCAACGACGGTCAAGTCGGGCTAACCGAAACCGAGCCGAGCTAAGTGATACCTAAGAAGGAAAAAAACAAAAAATACTCGGTGACAAGGAAAGTGATCGTGGCAGCTTTGTGCTCTACCACGAAAACTGCGTGGTTGTTGCGGCAAGGGAGACAACTCGTGCAGGCAATAATCTCGATACAGGCTGAGAATGTACTGTGCTGGCGAATGCGACAGATTTCACCGCTTCTGTGCACACTGTGAAATAACACGGGAACCTCAAAGTTGTTCGCAACTGTCCACTTTCCTTGTCACCGAGTTTTGTTGTTGTTGTTGTTGTTGTTGTTGTTGTTGTTGTTGTTGTTGTTTTGTTTTGTTTTGTTTTTTTCTTAGGTATCACTTAGCTCGGTTCGGTCTCGGTTACGTTAAACCCGCAAACACCCATCACCCACCCGGTCTCGGTTAGCCCGACTTGGCCGTCCTCGCAGGAGCGTAGAGTTATCGACGGACCCGGAAAAGGGTTGCAAGCGACCCGAACAAGACGGATATTGTTAGCTTCCGTTCCTGCTAACCATGATCAGCATAGTGTCGTACTTTTCCAACGTCTACATGAATCTTCAGCTGGCTCATCAGTTACGCCATGTTTCAGGCTTTCAGTGGGGGTTGGTTTGCCCAGTGGAATTGACTAACTCGGAATTGTATGCATACACGGACAAAGGTTTCTGGTACAGAAGCAGTAGGGTGGGTGTTTGGGGATTTAACGTCTACACAAGCAGTAAAAGAAGATATGTAATTGTGGAATTTTCCAGAAAGAAAAGCACCCCCTTCCCCCCCCCCCCCCCCCCCATCTCCAGGGCTCAGTTTATATTGTAAAGCACCTGTCGTGTCACACTCTGTAGTGCTCAGTATAAAAATAACAATAATAATGATGATGATGATGATGATGATGATGATAATAAAACGTATCATCATCATCATCATTATTATTATATGCAAAGCGCATATCAAATATATTATTATTATATAATAATACGCTTTAAACACTACTAAAACACCACCACCAGAGGATGAAACACACTAGAAATTATAAGAAATAAAATTTACAAATGCATAGAAATAAACGACGCCTGAATGCATGAAGTTTCATATGCAGAACAGTGAGACATTATATTATATGCGGATGTTACAAGTTATACCTGGATGTTACATCTGAATGTTACATATGGATGTTACAAGTTACAATTTTGTAGGGGGTAAGGGGACTTTTGAAGAATGTTTCTACATTATTTTTGAAAGATAGCACGGTTTGTATTCCACACAAACGCACCACATATCTTGTGTGATTGCTTGAAGCTGTATCATGTCATTTCAGGTAATCAGTCGAGCCTACCGACTTCGATATATCTCGTGCTTGCCGGTTTTGACGATGACTTCAACAGCTACCCGTGCATTATGTCGTGTGACGGTACCAGCCATCAGCATCCTTGTCTTCATTGTCTCGAGTGCAAGTACCAAGTGCATGTACCATGAGGTTTCCGGCAAAGGTATACATGCGCAATGCAGCCATCGTCGTCTGACCAGACTTCCTCAGTCGTGGTCTGATCACGTTTTGTCCCTAGATGCATCCTACAATAATCTGACAAACTTACAAGGACTCAACAACCCATACCTCAGTCAGCTCCGTAGTCTGAACCTAAGCCACAACTCCATCACGACCGTGCCCAACGACGCCTTTCAGCATGTGCCACAGTTGGAGGAACTGGACCTGAGTGACAATATCCTCCACCTCACACACAACGCCTTCCGCGGCCTGCTTTACCTCACGCGACTCGTCTTGCGTCATACGGGTCTGAACGAGCTGCCGGATATGCTTCTGAGTCGCGTGCCACAGCTGGTCACGCTTGACTTAGGTCAGAACTTCCTGTCGGTCGTGCCGTCTTCTGTTTTACAGTACTTGCCACTTCTGACTTCTCTGGACCTGAGAAGCAACGGTTTAGTCAACATGACCAACCACAGCCTTAGTAAACTACGTCAGTTACAGAAACTGAGTCTCCAGGACAACCAACTGTCCCGTTTGGAGCGTGAAGCGTTTTCCGGCCTCAGTCAGCTGCTAGAGCTGGATCTCAGTAACAACAACCTCCTGCTGGATCACTTTGCCTACCCACCGGGAGTGTTCAGCCCACTCGTCGCCCTCCAGTCTTTGTACGTGAACAATAACGATGAGAGAATCGAAGGCAGCTATCCCGAAAACGTACTCGCACTTAGGTCACTCAAGAACCTGTCTATAGACGCATTTTATGACGCCCAGTTTGGTCCGGCATTTTCCATGCTGTCTAACCTCACAGCACTGACAATTGGTTCCTACTGCCACATGTGGCACCTCAGAAACGAAACCTTTTCTGCTTTCAAGAATTCTTCTCTCGAGTCGTTGGCAATAACGTGTAATCTAATATCCATTGAAACTTGTGCTTTCTGTTTTTTCCCACACCTTAAAAGTCTAGAACTGGGGGTCGGTATGCACATGACAACAGGGGCAGTTCTTTTGTCGCTGTACGGTCTGCAGAACCAGTCGATGTCCAGAATTGTTATCCAGACAGACATGAGGGCAGGCCCTACAGTGCTTGACGACAGCAACACGAAATACCTGAACAACATTTGTCTGAACAAACTGGTAATATTATACGGAATGGTTGTTGGAGTTTCACGTAATTCTATGCACACGAACAGTCAACTTGACATTTGCCTCAAGCATCTGGATCTCTCTATGAATTCCATACAAATCGCATCTAAATCGTTTTTGATTAAATTGTTTGTAGTACTTTTCAGAAACTTATTAACAGTCAGGTTGCGTGATCAGTTTGTATTCGGAAGTCATCGGAATGGCGATACAGTACGTGCAGATCCTGTAGACCCTGAAACATATTCCTATCCTGCTGGACCGAACGGAGTTGTGCACATTTCATTTCCCCCGTCGTTAAACGTGTTCGACTTGTCTGGAGGAGTATCTAGTTTTGGATTACTTCCCAGGTATTTGGACTTTCCTTCTTCAGGCAACCTGACCACTGTTGACGTATCCTACATAGGGATTTGGAACTGTATGACGACCGTCACGGGACTCACTGCCATTCGTTCTTTTGACCTCAGCGGCAACCATTGCAGTTTCTTTGACGAGAACATATTTCGCTACATGCCGACTTTGAGGCGTCTGGGACTTTCCAATCTAAGACTGGACCAGGACTTCATCATGGAGAATGGCACACGGCTACTGGGAACCCTGGGATTGCTGGAGCATCTCGACATGTCCGCGAACGACCTTCACCGTCTGCCTTCTGACATGCTTCGAGCACAACCGGGTCTCCAAAGTCTGATGCTCCAAGGAAACAGGTTTCAGGTGAGCAACCCTATTCAATGCACACTACAGCAGGTCATGGGAAATTCTCTAAATTAAAATTCAATACCACAGTGTATTTATAATGACTGGTATTTTTGCAGTCAAACAAAACACAGGCGTTAAATCTAAGATTTTGATGAACATGAAATTGCATTGTTGATGCATCTTAAAACGTGTTGCTTTCTTGTGTCAGGAATTACCGACAGACCTGTCGGTGCAGACCCATCTCTCTGTACTGGACCTGTCCGACAACATGCTGCCCACACTCTTGCCGCACGAGCGCCGTCTGTTGGACATCCTCGCCAGAAACCACACGCTGCAACTGCGCCTGCGCAAGAACCCGCTGTCCTGCACGTGCTCCGGGCTGGACTTTGTGCGCTGGCTGACCCTCACGGTCATACGTCTGGACGGCCACAATGACAACACGGGCCACAACGACGACTACGACGACAACGGCCACGACTACCCGTGCGTGGGGGAAAATGGCAGTATGACGAGCACGGGGGTGGTGATGGCGGACTGGGACGGACACTGGCGGCGCTGCATCGGACAGACGGCATTTTGGGCAGCTCTGGTGGGTCTCTTGCTGCAGTTACTGGGTCTGATGCTGACCTTCGTCATCTCGCGCAACTGGACGTACGTACATTACGCGTGGCGAGTACTGCGTCACCTGCAGCTGCCCAAGCGTCTGGACTTCCGCAAGGACTTGTTGCTGGGTCACGCTGACGCCGACCTGGAGCTGGCGATGTGGGTGAGGGATTGTCTGCGGGATGAACAGGGTGTGCGTGTGCTGCTACCTTACGAGGAGATTCTGCCTGGAGACATCTGGACTGAGAAAATCCTACAGCTCGTTGACGACAGTTGGAAGGTGATCAGAATATACAGAGACAAACGCACAAACAAACACACACACACACACACACACACACACACACACACACACACACACACACACACACACACTCCATAAGGTTTCGGGATCCGAAATTATATCTTTTCTTGACCCAAACACGACCTTTACTTTCAAACAGATCCTGCTGGTGGTGACGCGGGAACTGCTACAGGACCGCTGGGCCGGCTTTCTCGTCAATCACGCTCAGCGCAGCATCAGCGACATCATGCCGGACCGCGTCATCGTCGTCTTCATGGAGCAGCCGGCTAACTTGGCGCAGGGGCCGCCCGACCACCCTGCCCGCGTGTCTATGAAGCGGCTGCTGCGCATGGTGCCAGAGAGGAACGTGTTTCACGTGCACAGGGACATTCCACCCAATCACCCTGTCTGGGACAGGCTGACCCAACTCATTCAACAGCAGTGACAGAATTTTGACTGCTGAATTTTGAATTCTGACAAAATGTGCGACAGACTGTATTCTAGGTTTTCAGGGTTTTGTGTGTTTATTTGTCTGTTTACTTTTGCTTATGCCACAAGTATCCATGTTCTTTTTCTTTTTTCTTTTTTTTTACGTACGTGCATATACTGAATTGAATCATACTCACGTATGTAATGTACGTTTTGTCTCACTCCTTCCACCTGCTTTAGAGAACTTTAGATAAAAACAATACGTGCATACATCAAAATGTCTGTACATCATTTGAGGTTACAGGTAGCTGAAGATCTGTATCGCCATTAATACTATCCGTCAGAGTGTTACAGCTGCTGGTTTGGGTGGTCCGAATTCAAAACCGGCTGACAGCATCCGTTAGCAGCTAAATCAAAACTAATGATCAAGGGAAGGAACTCCTGTTTTCAGTCACTGATCTGATTTATTCATAAACTTCCTGAAATCTAGTATTACACATGATGTTATACTCCATATCACACACATAAATACGAAACTTTGGTAAAGAACGATATATAGCGCTTTTCAGCTGTGTGCAGCCGGTTTTAAATATTGGCAATGTGTATTCATGGCAAAAAAACAAACAAACTTGGAACAACAAAAAAAAAACCAGCGTAAGCATGATTTCTCTCAACACCCTTGTAATTATCATTTTCACTGTGCACAACAGCGAGGAGTGCCTACATAGTTACATGTGTGTGTGTGTGTGTGTGTGTGTGTGTGTGTGTGTGTGTGTGCTCTACTCATGGCTTTATCGTTTATTGTGATGTTTATTTTTCAGTCCGTTAACCCTTCACAATCTGAGGCTCTCGCAATGGGGCAGCCCGTGTCAGAGAGAGAGAGAGAGAGAGAGAGACGGGGGGGGGGCGTCTTCAGCATGTATATATTCTTTTACACGTAGAAGTAGCGTTGTTTGTGTTTTTGTTTATGGGTCTTGTTTTAATTTTTTAGTATATAATCGACAGCCATGGAAATGGTCATTGTGCCCAGCTTCTACCGTAGTAAAATAAAGTACCATTGCCATAGTCATTGTCTCCGACTTTTCGTCTGTCTGTCTGTCTGTCTGTCTCTCTCTCTCTCTCTCTCTCTCTCTCTCTCTCTCGTGTGTGTGTGTGTGTGTGTGTGTGTGTGTGTGTGTGTGTGTGTGTGTGTGTGTGTGTGTGTGTGTGTGTGTGTTGGTCTTGTCAGCTGGTGTCGACATTATTTCAACTCCATCATACACAGCGTCAGTGCTTCATTTTATCTACGTATAGCCACCCCCTGTTGATGTAGGGAAGATGTGTGACTGGTGCAGCCAGGCGGAACTGAAGTCGATAGCTACGACAGATGTATACAGAGCACACACACACACACACACAGAGTAACTGGAGCGTAAGTTGCGCAGTGATTCTTGTGCACAGGATGAGCTTTGTTCCCTACACCCCATGCCTGTGTGTATTGAATAGACACGCTCGTTTCAGGCAGACTGCGTAAGATTTCTTTTCTTCTTCCGGGTTCGCCGGCTCCGTCTTCGTTAAAACCCCGTCCAACTGGTTGTGCCACACAGTGCCTTCCCCTGCATCAAGACTTGCTGTGTGAATGTTCAGTGCACACTTCCCGAAGTAAAGCACCATCAACCGTCTAGACACAAACACGCAGACTGACGGTTTGTTCTCCAAACTTTGTTGAGTTCCTCTTGGACGCGTACGAGAGAAAACAGAGAAAAGATCACCTTGTTGTCTGGAGTCAGCACCAGCCAAGTGAAGTGACAGCTACAGTTTCGGGCGTGAGTATCTCCACATTTATGCACGTACTAGCTGATGTACCTGGCTTTGCCCTGCTCTCATGATGTGATACGACAGCAGGTGATTAAATGGAAACAACATATTGGGCTGGTAACCATCTTGTTTCAATTTTTTTTAGTGTACAATCGGCAAGCTTGGAAACGGTCATTGTGCCCAGCTACTACCGTAGTTAAATAAAGTAAACAAAGGAAATGCCTTCTTGTCTCCCTGTTTGGCAATATGCGGTGGAGAAGGACGTGAAACTCCGATTTTCCCAGATTTTTTCCCCCACCAGATTGTTTTCGGGGTACCCCTGAGTACAACCAGGGCTGATGGTGTGATCTGTCTTGTAAGGGTTTTCTGGTCTCCCTGTTTGACGATACGTGATGAAAAAAAGACGTTAAACTCCGATTTTCCAAGTTTTTAAAAAATATGTTTTAAATTGTGTTTTCAGGTCTCCCTGTTTGGCGATACATGGTGGAAAGGTTGTTAAACACAAATTTCCCGATGTTTCCCAGCATAGTGGGCTCCCTGAAATTATGTTTTCTGGTCTTCCTGTTTTGCGATACGTGGTGGAAAGGATGTGGGCTTCCTGGGTACAGCCACCAATTTTGATCGTGATGTGAGAACTCGAAATTGTGTTTTCTGGTCATACTGTTTGGAATACGTGATGAAAAAGGCGTTAAATTCCGATTCCCGCCATAGTGTTTGCGCGGTTCCCCTGATCGAGTGGTTGGTGCGTGCCTACTGCTATCAGTAACAAGGAAGTCTAGGTTATATGAAGCAGCATGAATTTCATGACAAGTTTATTTGGCTTATTTAACAATATATATACGAATACTGAAACTAATACTTGCCAAGTACCATATTTATACATGCAGACTCAAGGGAGTAAGACCAGACATAAATAGAGAGATATACAGATCTACTACTGTCAGTAAATTCAGAAAATCGGGCTACTTCGGCTCCCATACGAAAAACGTTTAGTTATACAGTGACTGTGCAGCAAGGAAGTAGTCTGTATGTGCACTTAACACTTAATTAAGAGATGCATGTAGTGTGTGTGTGTGTGTGTGTGTGTGTGTGTGTGTGTGTGTGTGTGTGTGTGTGTGTGGTCGCTGTTGTTTGGCTATGTATGCTTTCACTCCAAGCGGACTTCTAGTCAGTGACGAGGCACCGTGGTAACCAGATTATGTCCATAATGATCGAAGCGTTCTCTTTTGCACGGCACTGTGTCTTCAATAAGAGGAATAAAGCCCTGTTAATGTGTATGTAACCTCAGCAAAGAAAAACCTAGCCACGCTTGCTGGTTCATCTTGGCAGTTTCCGACGAGCACGACGCATTTGTTGCACAATGGGACCAACAGTCTCATGTCTGCTCACATGCTTTGTGAACCAAATAAAGTTCTTCCGCTGTTTATCATCTGTGGGACTTGACATCCTGACAGAGAGACGTACACTTGCCCAGTTCATTCCGAGGCTAAGCATGCAGAGCACATCCATAGCTTTGCCCAGAAATTTACAGAAAACAAGCATATTCGTTTTGTGCCAGTCGGACATACAGACTCGAAATATGCATATGTGGGTTAACTTTTTCACGACCATGCATCTAGCGTTTGAGCAGAGCCTTTGCACGTCGTTGTGTTGTCAACCACACACCTAGACTCCGGGCGCTGACGCGTGAGAACGCTGTTACCAAGCACAAACCATGTTATCTCCGCTCTCACTGTGGCCGCTATGCCCAGTTTTTTTTTCAGTCAAAAATATTTTTTCCATAAAAGTTATCTTTACTATACCAAACACGATCAGGAAACATCTGAGGAAGACCTCTTTGAAAAAGAAAATCGAAAAAGTGCTGGTTGGCAAGGGTTGTGCACACAAAGTGCTGGTTCACGGGGGAATTGCACGGCGCGAGGTCAAGGCCGGCAATGAGTCAAGAACATTTCGACTTGACTCAGTCAGCGAACCCTGTACCGGGTCCGTCGATAACTCCAAGCTCCTGCGACGACTGCCAAGTCGGGCTAACCGAGACCGAGCCGAGCTAAGTGATACCTAAGAAGGAAAAAAACAAAAAATACTCGGTGACAAGGAAAGTGGTCGTGGCAGCTTTGTGCTCTACCACGAAAACTGCGTGGTTGTTGCGGCAAGGGAGACAACTCGTGCAGGCAATAATCTCGATACAGGCTGAGAATGTACTGTGCTGGTGAATGCGACAGATTTCACCGCTTCTGTGCACACTGTGAAATAATACGGGAACCTCAAAGTTGTTCGCAACTGTCCACTTTCCTTGTCACCGAGTATTTTTTTTTCTTAGGTATCACTTAGCTCGGCTCGGTCGGCCCCATGGGCTCGCCTTCACGCGGCGGGTCTGATTTCGCCGAGCTTGCCCACCCCTTTTGCTTTTCTTTACTCTTATTTCTGCCTCCCTCGGTGCATTCACCTGTCTTTAGCTCTCTTAAAGTTTCCTCCGGGGGGAGGTCAGTAAGCGGGTGTCTGCATGTCCAGTGAGACATCTGAGGGTCATTTCTGAAGGCCTACTTCACTGGATTCCCCCCACCTGGTCTTCATCCTGGCGGGCTTTGTTCGCAGCGCCCTGCTGGTGCTGCCCAACACCTGTCATGTTGAAGACCTTCACATCGCACCCCTCTCTGGTGCGTTGTTTTCCCAAACCGCCTCACGGCGGGGAGGTTCCGTGTTGGAGCGGTCTATTCTCCAACTGCCTCCCAGGCATGTTGTCTTCATTGGCAACTAAGGAATTTTCCTTCCTACCTCTCTGTCTATCCCTCACCAGCCCATTCGCCTGTCTCTTTCTCTTTAAAACCTCCCGAATTTAGCCGCTCTGTCCTTCCTCTCATCTCTCAGCTGATTTCTAAGTTCGGCCCTTTCATCTATATTTCTTCTTTTTAACCTCTCACTCACGTCTGCACTACCAGTGGTTAGGAATAAGTGATTTTGGGTATATGCTGCGATCTGGTTTATTGCGCCTAGGAGATGATAAGTTGCAATATTTTCTGTATATGCGCTTAGTATTTATCTTTGTTTTACCCAGTTGTAATTGTTATTTGTTTTCTACGCTTTTTTGTAACCGGGAGTTCGATAAATTAGCATGAAAGTGCAGCGTCTCCTGCATGTCCTAGGTTTATATTGCCCCGTAGACCAGTCTGCATCATTTGTCCAACGTTACATTTTTTGTTTTTTTCATGTAGTGCAGGCACACTCAGCCGCGAATTAGTCTTTGTGGCTTGCGCGGCTTTAATCCCTAAAAACTCACTCACTCACTCGGCTCGGTCTCGGTTAGCCCGACTTGGCCGTCGTCGTAGGGGTCTAGAGTTATCGACGGACCCGGAACAGGGTTGCAAGCAACCCGAACAACACAGATATTGTTAGCTTCTGCTGTTCCTGCTAACCATGATCAGCATAGTGTCGTACTTTTCCAACGTCTACATCGTCACGAAACCAGCTGGCTCATCAGTTACGCCATGTTTCAGGCTTTCAGTGGGGGTTGGTTTGCCCAGTGGAATTGATTAACTTGGAATTTTATGCATACACGGACAGAGGTTTCTGGAACACAAGCAGTAAATCAAGATATGTAATTGTGGAATTTTCCAGAAATAACAGCACTCCCCTCCCCCCCCCCCCCCCCACCGTCTCCAGGGCTCAGATTATATTGTAAAGTACCTGTCGTGTCACACTCTGTAGTGCTCAGTATACATAATAATAATAATAATAATAATCAACGTATTATCATCATCATTATTATTATTATTTGCAAAGCGAATATCATATATAATATTATTATTATATAATTACCCGCTTTAGACACAACAGAAACAACAACAACAACAACAACAACACTGGATGAAACACATCAGAACTAATTAGAAAATAAAAATTACAAATGCATAGAAATAAACGATGCCTGAATGCATGAAGTTTATATGCAGAACAGTAAGACATAATATTATATGTGGGTGTTACAAGTTATTCCTGGATGTTACATCTGAATGTTACATATGGATGTTACAAGTTACAATTTTTTTAAGGGGGAGGGGGACTTTTGAAGAATGTTTCTACATTATTTTTGAAAGATAGCACGGTTTGTATTCCACACAAACACACCACATATCTTGTGTGATTGCTTGAAGCTGTATCATGTCATTTCAGGTAATCAGTCGAGCCTACCGACTTCGATATATCTCGTGCTTGCCGATTTTGACGATGACTTCAACAGCTCTCCGTGCATTATGTCGTGTGACGGTACCAGCCATCAGCATCCTTGTCTTCATTGTCTCGAGTGCAAGTACCAAGTGCATGTACCATGAGGTTTCCGGCAAAGGTGTACATGCGCAATGCAGCCATCGTCGTCTGACCAGACTTCCTCAGTCGTGGCCTGATCACGTTTTGTCCCTAGATGCATCCTACAATAATCTGACAAACTTACAAGGACTCCACAACCCATACATCAGACAGCTCCGTAGTCTGAACCTAAGCCACAACTCCATCACGACCGTGCCCAACGACGCCTTTCAGCATGTGCTACAGTTGGAGGAACTGGACCTGAGTGACAATATCCTCAACCTCACACACAACGCCTTCCGCGGCCTGCTAAATCTCACGCGACTCGTCTTGCGTCATACGGGTCTGAACGAGCTGCCGGATGTGCTTCTGAGTCGCGTGCCACAGCTGGTCACGCTTGACTTAGGTCAGAACTTCCTGTCGGTCGTGCCGTCTTTTGTTTTACAGTACTTGCCACTTCTGACTTCTCTGGACCTGAGAAGCAACAGTTTAGTCAACATGACCAACCACAGCCTTAGTAAACTACGTCATTTACAGAAACTGAGTCTCCAGAACAACCAACTGTCCCGTTTGGAGCGTGAAGCGTTTTCCGGCCTCAGTCAGCTGATAGAGCTGGATCTCAGAAACAACAACCTCCTGCTGGATCACTTTGCCTACCCACCGGGAGTGTTCAGCCCACTCGTCGCCCTCCAGTCTTTGTACATGAACAATAACGATGAGAGAATGAAAGGCAGCTATCCCGAAAACGTACTCGCACTTAGGTCACTCAAGAACCTGTCTATAGACGCATTTTATGACGCCCAGTTTGGTCCGGCATTTTCCATGCTGTCTAACCTCACAGCACTGACAATTGGTTCCTACTGCCACATGTGGCACCTCAGAAACGAAACCTTTTCTGCTTTCAAGAATTCTTCTCTCGAGTCATTGGCAATAACGTGTTATCTAATATCCATTGAAACTTGTGCTTTCTGTTTTTTCCCACACCTTAAAAATCTAGAACTGGGGGTCGGTATGCACATCACAACAGGGGCAGTTCTTTTGTCGCTGTACGGTCTGCAGAACCAGTCGATGTCCAGAATTGTTATCCAGACAGACGTGGAGGCAGGCCCTACAGTGCTTGACGACAGCAACACGAAATACCTGAACAACATTTGTCTGAACGAACTGGTAATAATATACGGAATGGTTGTTGGAGTTTCACGTAATTCTATGCACAGGAACAGCCAACTTGACATTTGCCTCAAGCATCTGGATCTCTCTAAGAATTCCATACGAAACGCACCTACATCGGTTTTGATTAAATTGTTCGTAGTACTTTTCAGAAACTTATTAACAATCAAGTTCCGTGATCAGTTTGTATTCGGAAGTCATCGAAATGGCGATACAGTAAGTGCAGATCCTGTAGACCCTGAAACATATTCTTATCCTGCTGGACCGAACGGAGTTGTGCACATTTCATTTCCCCCGTCGTTAAACGTGCTCGACTTGTCTGGAGGAGTATCTAGTTTTGGATTTCTTCCCAGGTATTTGGACTTTCCTTCATCAGGCAACCTGACCACTGTTGATGTATCCTACATAGGGATTTGGAACTGTATGACGACCGTCACGGGACTCACTGCCATTCGTTCTCTTGACCTCAGCGGCAACCATTGCAGTTTCTTTGACGAGAACGTATTTCGCTACATGCCGACTTTGAGGCGTCTGGGACTTTCCAATCTAAGACTGGACCAGGACTTCATCATGGAGAATGGCACACGGCTACTGGGAACCCTGCGATTGCTGGAGCATCTCGACATGTCCGCGAACGACCTTCACCGTCTGCCTTCTGACATGCTTCGAGCACAACCGGGTCTCCAAAGTCTGATGCTCCAAGGAAACAGGTTTCAGGTGAGCAACCCTATTCAATGCACACTACAGCAGGGCAGGGGTATTATGGGAAATTCTCTAAATTAAAATTCAATACCACGGTGTATTTATTATGACTGGTAATTTTGCAGTCAAACGAAACACAAGTGTTAAATTTAAATTTTTGATGAATATGAAACTGCATTGTTGATGCATCTTAAAACGTTTTGCTTTGTTGTGTCAGGAATTACCGACAGACCTGTCGGTGCAGACCCATCTCTCTGTACTGGACCTGTCCAACAACATGCTGCCTACACTCTTGCCGCACGAGCGCCGTCTGTTGGACACCCTCGCCAGAAACCACACGCTGCAACTGCGCCTGCGCAACAACCCGCTGTCCTGCACGTGCTCCGGGATGGATTTTGTGCGCTGGCTGGCACTCACCGTCGTACGTCTGGACGGCCACAACGACAACACGGGCTACGACGACGACTACGACGACGACGGCCGCGACTACCCGTGCGTGGGGGAGGATGGCAGTATGACGAGCACGGGGGTGATGATGGCGGACTGGGACGGACACTGGCGGCGCTGTATCGGACAGACAGCATTCTGGGCAGCTCTGGTGGGTCTCTTGCTGCAGTTACTGGGTCTGGTGCTGACCTTCGTCATCTCGCGCAACTGGACGTACGTGCGTTACGCGTGGCGAGTATTGCGTCACCTGCAGCTGCCCAAACGTCTGGACTTCCGCAAGGACGTGTTGCTGGGTCACGCTGACGCCGACCTGGAGCTGGCGATGAGGGTGAGGGATTGCCTGCGGGATGAACAGGGCGTGCGTGTGCTGCTACCTTACGAGGAGATTCTGCCTGGAGACATCTGGACTGAGAAAATCCTACAGCTCGTTGACGACAGTTGGAAGGTGAAAACATACACACACACACACACACACACACACACACACACACACACACACACACACACACACACACACATCATCATCATCATCATCATCATCATCATCATCAGTGTAGTGTCCTTAACATAACGGCTTCTGTCTTCAGGTCTTGCTGTTGGTGACGCGGGAACTGCTACAGGACCGCTGGGCCGGCTTTCTCGTCAATCACGCTCAGCGCAGCATCAGCGACATCATGCCGGACCGCGTCATCGTCGTTTTCATGGAGCAGCCGGCTAACTTGGCCCAGGGGCCGCCCGACCACCCTGCCCGCGTGTCTATGGAGCGGCTGCTGCGTATGGTGCCCGAGAGAAACGTGTTTCACGTGCACAGGGACATTCCACCCAATCACCCTGTCTGGGACAGGCTGACCCAACTCATTCAACAGCAGTGAAACTACACATTTTGCGAACAGCCACTGGTGAAGCATTGTGACGTGGGCAATCTAAGTGACAGGTGCTGCTAACATGAAAGCTTTGCATAAAACTAGTAGTTTTATTTAAGAGCGTTTAGGCTTGTATGAGATTTTCAACCAAAGAATCCATTTTTGATTTTTTTGATTAATCAATCAATCTATCAATCAATAGCCGTTGTTGTTGTTGTTGTTGTTGTTGTTGTTGTTGTTGTTGTTGTTGTTGTTTTTAAAAACACATTTCGTACCGCGCACGAGTACCCCATGTCTTTGGATCTTTTTCGATTTTGGCCCTGTATGAGAAAAACAGGCAAGATTTATAGTTAACGCAGGAGATACGAGTATAATCAAAGTGCAACACTCCCACTAAGCCATATTTAATCCATTATTATTTGTCATTAATTTTTTTTTTTTTTTTAGTGAGGCCACTTGTGCACAACCCCAAACGTACTTGGTAGGGACTGAGTTAAATACAAAAGGAATTTGTCACAAGCCACTCATACACACATACATCCCTGTACCCGGGGCCTATGCTAGAGTAGCGTAGGCCCCGGGTACAGGGATGACACATACACTCATTCACACTTGTATACACACAGATAAAATTACATAAGATCAAATATAAAAAAAAAGATAATTACATACTTATTTATCTTTTATCTACCTCTTTTTTTTTATTGTACCTGAATATATCTGAGTATAAACCTATGCCACAGTACCTAGGCACATTTTTTCATTTAAGATGAACGAGACATCCACGCCGTCATTATCTACTCTGCTCAGGTCCCGTATTATATGTAAAACCCGAGGTTAATTTAACCCACGGCAACGGGCATAACCCAGATTAGGACAAAAGAAACCCCAAAACAAAATTAACTTTAAAAAAAAAGGAATCGAAGAAAGGTAGAAAAAAATCCTTCTCTAACGGCTGGAATGGAGTGGAAAGGTGGAATGGACCCGTTTCCTGGTTAAACAAAAACCCAACAGAAAATTTTACCCTAGAGCTAGTTTGTTCGAGGTTAGTCTCTAACCCTGGGCTAAAATCCCTAACCTCGACTTTTTTTTTACCTGCGGGCCCTGGTTTGTGCCATTTCAGCCCACCCACCCCTAGTCCAACCCCACCGCCCACATTACACTCACCCCACCTCCACCCTTCTCTACGCCACCACCCTATTCAACTCATCCCTTACACCCAGCAACCCACGCTTGCCCCCACCTCCTCAGTCCTCGGCAGAAGGCCTAGCAGCTTCATCAGCTCGCTCGCTCCGCTGCCTCCCAACGTACCCACGGTCCACGAACCCCGAAAAGAGCCGCGAGGGCTCACGGCAGTTAGTGCCTAAAGGAAGCGCCTGAAAAGGGAACCACTCGCCGCCGTATGTCCCCACTTAGTTCCACTTTCGCCCCGTCAGTCGGCGCCACCGTTTCTGCCATTATGCGCGTGCTCATAAAGGCAGTTAGATCCCTTTCGGTTGGCCATTCTGTACCTCTTTTGGGAGCCACGGGAGCGTTGTGCACTTACAAGGGGCGCTTGTTGTCTCTACCAGTCTGGTCCATACGCGATTAGTTTGGGATGTTATGCTTGGCACGAAGTCTAACTTGAACAGCTAGCTTAAGCTATATTAGCCATTAGGCTTACTTTCATTTAGCCGGACTGAGAGCTGGCATCGTGAAATCTGTCGTTGAAACGTTTCAGTGTGTGTTGTGTGTGTGTGTGTGTGTGTGTGTGTGTGTGTGTGTGTGTGTGTGTGTGTGTGTGTGTGTGTGTGAAGCAGAGGGGGTGGGGGGTAAAGGGGAGGGGGGGGTGGGGGGCTGTTGTTTTGATGCTGTTGTTGTTTGTTGGTTGTTTTTTTCTTTCTTTCTATAGTGTTTTAAGTTTTGTTTGTTTGTTTGTTTGTTTTTCGATGGTTTTGTTTTTGTAGATATTACTTGAAAAGGTTTCTGGCCTGGCTGTTCTCAAGATACAACGCTCTGTGTTTTAGCCGGACTTAGTCGCTACGCTACTGAACGGCCATCACCAATGTCACGGCGATGAAGCGTGGGTTCGAGTCCAGGTCGAGCTTGTGAAATGTGATACAGTTTTGTTGTTGTTGTTGTTGTTGTTGTTGTTTTTCCTGGCTACCGGGCTGCTCATCGGGGGTTTCTCTCCAGGTTATCCGGCTTTCCTCCCCCAGTAAAAGATTGAAACATAGGTTAGGTATTGGGTGGCGCTGCACCGCGGCGACGCGCTTTCTCCGGGAAGCAGCCCGAATTTCCAGAGAGGGACAATACAGAAGAGTTTGCTTTTTTTTAATTGCGTGCGAGCTGGACCAACTCCTCCACCCGAGAAAAGATGAGTTCTGAAGGGCGCGTGCAGCTACGCCGCGGGGGTCCCGGGGTACGATTGAATTTTCTCCAGCCGACGGGTGGAGGGGAAAAGATGATCACCTCACCGCGGTGACAATTAACAGGTATTAAACGAGCATATCCTTGCGACCGTGGCACGCTGTTGCGGGCAACAGTTATCGTTTGGACGAGCGTCGAGCCATGTTTTTGTTCGGCCCGCAGCGTGGGTTTTTGGGTTAAAGCCTGTAACTTGCCAGTAAAAAAAAAGAAAAAAAAAGAGGAAACATGGGGTGTAGCTTTATTTGTGTGTGTGTGTGTGTGTGTGTGTGTGTGTGTGTGTGTGTGTGTGTGTGTGTGTGTGTGTGTGTGTGTGTGTGTGTGTGTGTGTGTTTACTACTCTATTATCCCTTTCGGGAAATTCGGGTTGCTTTCTCCCGGGGGAAGCGCGTCGCCGCGGTGCAGCGGCACCCAATACCTATCCTATATGTTTTTACAGTTTTGCTGGGAGAAGAAAGCCGGATAACCCGGAGAGAAACCCCCGATGAGCAGCCCGGTAGCCAGGAAAAACCGGTATGACATACATAATTACAAGCTCGACCTGGGCTCGACCCACGCTTCATCGTCGTGACATTGTTGACGGCCGTTCAGTAGCGCAGCGGCTAAGTCCGACGCGCTACAATTAGACCACTGCTCACCCCGCAGTTCAAACGGACGGGAGTGTTTCCAGTGTAGTTCAAACGGACAGGAGTGTTTCCAAACGGCAGCACCGAGTATGCCTGTACTCTGTCTGGATGATTAGTACAGCTCTTAATGCGTTACAATGTTGTTTACACTTTTGTGCGAGCGGTGGAACGTTTCCAGTTCTACCACTGTTGTTACACCTACTGGAGCGCTCAGCCGGTGTGGTCGCCGAGCCATCGAGTACGCTTCTCTTGGCTCGATCAGTGCCAGCATTTACAGATACTCTCACTGTCCTGGGCCCGCGTGTAAAAGTCGGGGTTAGCGAGTTTAGCCCCGGGTTAAAGTCCAACCTCAAACTAAACTAGCTCTAGGGTTAAATTTTCTGTTGGTTTTTGTTGTTGTTGTTTTTGTTTTGTTTTTTGTTTTGTTTTTTAAATTAATTCCAGCAAGGTGCCTATGCCGTTATAGAAGGATTTTTGTTTTTCTTTCTTCGCTTCCTTTTTTTAAAAAATATAATTTTGTAAAATATAATATTTTACTATCCCTTTTTGAAAATTCAGGCGGCTTTCCCCGGGGGAAGTGTGTCGCCGCGGTGCAGCGTCACCCAATACCTTATCCTACAGTCTGATAACCCGGAGATTGAGAAACCTCCGATGAGCAGCCCCGTAGACAGGAAAAACCGGTACATGTATCACATAATTCTCACAAGTTCGACCTGGGCTCGAACCCACGCTTCATCGCCGTGACAGCGGTGACGGCCGGTCTGTCCGACGCGCTAACTATTAGACCACCGCTAGGGGAGCCGGGGGAGCCGAATGGTAGAGCGTTGGACTTTCAATGCTCGGGTAGTGAGTTCAAATCCCGGCGTGGGCCAGATATTTGTGCCGACCTTTATCTCCTTGCCCCATCTTTGATATTACCCGTACGTCAGCGGTGGAAAAGGACGTTAAACTCCCAAACACCCACCCCACCCCTACCCAGATCACCGCTCACCCCCAACTCCTATCCTGCAAAAGGGTGCTGTGCATCAAGCCAACGGGCTGAAACAGAAATAATTAAATGCCATCATCTTTGCCACGGCCCACAGCGAGCAAGAGGGACTGTTGAAAGCACAGCGAGGGACCGCGCGCGATGAGGGCATGAAATTCGCCCCGGATGCCCGAGTCTGTTACTTTCCACCACCCCTACCATGCTGGGCCCATAGCACAAGTAACTCTAGCCTTTGATATCATTGTCCTCTCCTCTCCACCACCTTACCCCCTCGATTTACTATGAATTGAAGTGTGACGCATTCACCATACCCATCAGCCGTATGAAAACACGGCGGCATGGGCGCGCCGGGACCATCAAAAACTACAACTCGAGCCCATTAAAAAGTCGGACGGCTCGAAAAACGAAGCCGAAAAACTTTTTTATGTACTGTGGAACAAATGAGGCTGCTGAAGAATGGCATAAAGGTAGCTTCTGGGGGCTGCTAAATGTGTCCTCTCTGAATCGAAACGGTGGACAAATAATATCCTGTCTACTCATTGACCTTGTGGTGCGTGAAGTCGTTAAACGATAGACGCCGCCATTTTGGTTCAGGTCAAGTCCGTAAAGTGTTAAAGTTCTACAGAAACGGATGGCCCCCGCGCATCATTAAACCGAAGCTGCCTTTTGGGGCTGTACAGCAGTTTTGTGTAAAACTCCCGAATGAACACATTTTTGTATCAAAAGGTGGCCATATTAGTATTTTTTGTGGCACTGTAAACTATTTTCCCTTGTTTATAGTTTTGTAGGCTGATTTGTATGCTTCTGGATATTGTTTTTGATTTATTTTTTATTTTCATATTTATATAGTATAGTATAGTATAGTATAGTATAGTATAGTATAGTATATAAATATGAAAAAAATGTTATATAAGATTATGTACCATTGTTTATAGAATACCAGTGATCTGCAGAGAGAGAGAGGGGGGGGGGGCAGGGGGGAGGGTTGGAAGTTAGCGTCCTTTTCCACTAGGTAAGGGTGATATCAAAGACGGGGCAACGAGAAAAAGGCCAGCACAAATATTTGGCCCCAGCCGGGGTTCGAACTCACGACCCGAGCATTGATAATCCAACGCTCTACCATTCGGCCACCCCGGCTCCCGAGAGAGAGAGATGAAGGAAAGTGGTCTTAAGTGGATTTGAGTGTACTTATGCATGGCGTTATCCTTTTTATTTTTGTTGTTGCTGCTGTTATATAATAGATATGTACTATTAATTTCATAATACACGTGATCTGCAGAGAGAGAGAGAGAGAGAGAGAGAGAGAGAGAGAGAGAGAGGGAGGGGGGGGGGCGATGGGTTGGTGTGGACGTTAGAGTACTCTGCTGGGTGGTATCCTTTTCATTTTTGTTGTTGCTTTTGATGTTCTTGCCGTTGTCTTTGTATTTGTTTTTGTATGTATTTTGCCGGTACACAATTTCCCCTTTTAGGATTACTATTGTGGGTTTTTTTTTCTTTCTTTTTTTGATGTGTTAAGCCGTGTAAGTTGTGACAACAGGCATCTACCAAGCTTTGACCACTTGTACATTGAAAGGTATCTTGATTAGATTTCATCTTTAGAACGTTTACAAATATACTGTGAAATATCATGCCGCACGCATGACAACTGTGGGTTTTTGTCACGAAGTAGGGTTGTATAAAAGACAGTTTGCTTCCATTTTGTCAGTCTCCAGGAAAACCTGTGAGGTATTTGTGGACTTATGAGGGGACATGTATTATGAAATAAAGTGATGTATGCAACTGTCTTCTTTCGCCTCTTTCTTTCTTTCTTTCTGTTGTTCGTTTCTTTATTTTTTCCTTTTGCATTTAAGAAAAGATTTGTCTCTGAACTAAGAGTACTTGGACGTTCGCTTTCCAACTGTCGTTTTTCTGTCGACAAAAGAGCGCAGAAGAAGAAAACCCTAAATTCAAGAGCACTGTTTGTATTGAAACTGTTGAATAATTTCTAATCATCACAGCGTCACAGATTGCTGGGGAGAATAGAAAGAAGGAAACTTCAGGTTCGCGACAATCAGTGGCGATATAATAGAGCAACAGGGCTGTAGTTTAAAGCTGCAAATACTGGCGATTCAATCCGATTAACCAAAGGCCAAAGAAGATTTTCCCTTTTCATCTTTCTACCAGTCACCTTAAGAACCTGTCAGTCTCTGTTTTCAGTACCCATGACAACTCAGCACGCATAGCATGATTGATTTCTTTTCCATACGAACCAGCAACGGTGCAACAGACTGTCGGAGTTAAGAGCTCAGCGGAAAGGTGGAAGATACTGGAAGGGGCATTCGGGAGCTTTACGGGAGGATATGACGTCACAAACGCGATCGAGTATCACTTGCGTCACTAACATAATTTAACGCTCATTTAAGAAGCGTCATCATATCAATAGCAATAATGGCTTTTTTTTAAGTAGAAAAGAAAGGAGTGGGTGAATAGGGGGAAGGGGGGCAGGACAAAATAGCGGGTGGACGGGTTCATAAAAGGGAGTTAAATGCTCATTGACACTGCCCTCCCCTTTTCTTGTTTCTTTGAGAAGTCGGTGAATGCGGCTGCCTAGAGCGCTCAGCGTCCTTGGACACAAAGCACGCGCCTCAAACTGAGTGATTAGCTAATAGGCTCCCGGTCCCTTAAGGTAAACGTCGATTTTTATGAGGCCTGGGACTGGCATAAGTCCTCCTCAACAGCAAACAGATGAAGTTTTGTGTGAAAGCTAACAAGTGAATTGGAACCCCGTGGGCGGTGCAGTTTGGACGCTCTGGAAAAAGAAAGGCGACACGGGAAACAATAATTTCTCCCTCCTTAAGAGCTGAATGATTTTCCCATTATCATTTTTAACTCGGCATGTGCTCCTTCAGTCTTCCCAGAAAGACCCATCATGAATATGATATCGCTGAACACGTTCTGAGGAGGTCGATGTTGGGGGGGGGAGGCGGGGGGTGGCGGGGGGGGGGGGGGGAGGTAAAGTGGATGTGTGGAACGAATGCCCGAATAGTTTGAAATTTCACCGTGTCAGTTTGACACAGCATGAAATCTTAACCAGAGTACAGCTACTCTCAGACTACCTGCTCTTAAAGGCAGAGGGGTTGCAACAAAAAATCAAACACACACACAAAGATGCACACTTAGTATAACTGGTTGTTTAACTCCGCGCAGGCAACAAAGGCCATCTCGCGGCGAAATAAAGACACAAACAAACTAACAAATAAACAAAGAATTAAAAAAAAAAAACCAATAAACAACACAGGACAAGATGACAGACTGAAAGATCCCGTGATCTGCCTTCAGGTCAAGCTAAAATACATCGCTTGAAGTTGAGAGATGATGATGAAACTTTTTTTTTTTTAATTCAGGATAGAGCATTTAGGCATTGCTGCCTGTCTTACATGCTGTCCTGCTATTCTACATTAAAGGGTACTGAAAAAAAGACAACAACATCAAAACAAACAAACAAACAAACAAACAAAAAGTAAAACAGTATATAAAGGAGAGAAAAATACACACGATAAACAAATCAAAACATACGTGGCATGTGCTGATGATACTGGCTGTATGCCAAGTAAGAACTTTAAAGTCGTCTCTAATATTTCAAAACATGTATGTAACACATTTCTATGTATATGGTCAGATAAGCGTGTCGTGTAGAATTTGTTTGAAGTTTATGAATTTGGAAACATTTTGGATACTCAGTGGTAAAGACTTCCATATGGATGCCCCTGAGAAAGACAGAAACCCTTGGACAAGGCACTGGGAGCAGACTTTTCCTTGTGTTATGTTGTTTATCATGTTTAAAATTAAATAGTTGATGAAGATATGTTGGGGTTTTGTAGTAAACAATTGTGTGCATCAGTAAGCATT
This sequence comes from Batillaria attramentaria, assembly GCA_018292915.2. Classification (NCBI taxonomy): domain Eukaryota; kingdom Metazoa; phylum Mollusca; class Gastropoda; family Batillariidae; genus Batillaria; species Batillaria attramentaria. The sequence continues at coordinate 1,176,513 of JACVVK020000069.1, forward strand.
TGTTAAACTCCAGATGCTGTTTGAGAGGAAGAAGTTACAGGATTTTAAACTTTTGTCGGTATTAGAATTACCCGAGTGTAAGAGTTTGACAGCACGCCGGTGAAAAGGAGTTTACCTTTCTGAACTGATCTTCGCTGCACTCGTCCCACAAAGTGGACGCAAAATCCAGATGACTTTGCACGTGGGCATGGAAGAATAGCTTGCAGGTGTCAGGGCTAACTAGGCGACTTAGTTTAGATAGCAAGAATACATTTTTTGACAATAATTGACAGAGACCAGAGAGACAATGACAATGACAATGACAAAGATTTATTCAGTGAAGGCTTTTGGCCCATAACTGAAGGGGGGGGGGGTGGAGGGCAAACACGTATACACATACAGTTCATCACAATTGTATCCAGAGAGACCAGAGAGAGAGAGAGAGAGAAAGAGAGAGAGGGGGGTGGGGCAATCAATGGCTGAATCTTTATTTCTCATCGGTAGAAGATTTTAACACAATGGGCAGTTTTCCTGCCGTTGCTAGAGAGAGAGAGAGAGAGACAGAGAGAGAGAGACAGAGACAGAGAGAGAGACAGAGAGAGAGACAGAGAGAGAGAGAGAGAGAGAGACAGAGAGAGAGAGACAGAGACAGAGAGGTGGCTAGGGGAAGGGAAATGTTACACATAAATTGTTCCTCCAGGTTACCCGCAGTTCTCGTATTTCCAATTAAAGTTTTTGACTCCGCTTATCTAGAATCAACCATCTAACGTTTTCACGCTTAGCTGCCGCTGTTAATTCATTAGATATCGTACTGCAAAATGGAGAGAAATACAGGCGGATCAAGACTCAAGTAAATTAATTTAGGCGACTGGACAATTCCCCGACCTACGCATCTGAGCACTTCCCATCGGAGTTCCAACTTGCTCGATTCTCATCGACAGTTCCAATGCAGCGATCTGGGATTGCCTTATTGGCGGACTAAGGAAGACAGTAGGCATGTTTAGTAGGACTTTGTAAGGAGGACTTCGCTGAGCAGCGTAACCCATTTACATGTAAATTAGGCTCACACGGCAGAGACCACGAGCGGCTAACGCGCTGCGATTAGTTAATGGTAGCCCTAACGTGCCTGATTTACATGTAAACGGGTTACGCTGCTCAGCGAAGTCCTCCTTACGAAGTCCTACTAAATATGCCTACTTCCACTGTTTGAGCTCTGTTAGTGCCGCTCCATTTGGCCAAAGCTGTGTCCTTGCTTCTTGGAGAAACTCACCAGACAACCAACAAGCTGTGCCCCAATCAAGGTTCATCTCGATCCGCTTCTGCACCAGAATTATAATATAGTCTCAATTCCCCTACCTGCACACCTCTCTCACCCCTATCCCCCACAGCCCCCGACTTCTCGGCAGATGGACAGTTCTAAAGTGGAGGTAAAGCCCCCTTTTCTGAACATCTGAATTGTTCCCTTCGTGCAGGTGCTACCTACGATTGTTGTGTTTTGCTAAGATAAAGCCGATCGCCCGGCTACTCATGTGTGGCAAATGAGAGGGAAAGTGCTACACTTGACAATAGACGGCTGAGGCTGGAGGTCCGTTTAACCGCAGTGTAATGAGTTGTGAATAATTGGTTAATGATAGACAGTTGTTTCACAGGGGGGTCTTGCCATGTGTCTGATTGCAAACGAGAGATTTCTCTCTCTCTCTCTCTCTCTCTCTCTCTCTTTTGCTGCGCAGCGGCGGTTGCGCAACTGTAAGTTCCGAGAAACGGTTTCAGTTGGAATCAACGGAAGATATTAAAGGTGCATTCACCGTAATTCTGCTGAATGGAAATGAGGTGGGGGGGGGGGGGTGTTTGGGGGTTTAACGTCCTTTTCCACCACATATGGGTGATATCAAAGACGGGGCAACGATGAAAAAGCCAACACAAATATTTGGCACCAGCCGGGATACGAACTCACGACCCGAGCATTAGAAATCCAACGCTCTACCATTCGGCCACCCCGGCTCCCCCTGAATGGAAATGACACTGGAACAAAACAAAACAAAAAAAAGGTATTTAACAGATGGGCAGTGAATTAAACAAAATAGTCGAAAGTATCCAGCAAACTAGAAATGCGGGTGCCTGAAGAGGAATCTCTTTTTTGAGATATTTACTCTGGAGTAAAACTGCCTTGTGAGTAACTTCGTCGTGTTACACCGGCTCTGTAAGCCACAGTTTCCACAGGCCTTTATTTTTGCCAGCGTCCAAGTGTTTAGAATCACCCTCCAGCTGGATTCTCACGCTCACAGAGGGTTTGGAATAAATTGTGCTTGACTTGGACTTGACTTGAACAGAAGTCGTAAAAATCTCTCAACCACCTTGCTAGCTTTTGGTTTAAACAGTTTTATTCATTTTGAACAAATAGAAAAGGCACTCTCACAATTTCCACGAGGCCGAGCACAACAAGTTAAAAACTTATAAATGTGCTCATAAGTACAAAAAAAAAAAACATTTGTGGCGGAGGCGTCAGATACAGTATTATAATAAGACAGATCTGTAAAGAAGAGATAGGAAGAAAGAGGATAGAGAGAATGGCCAATAAGTACAGTACAAAGAAAAATGAAGTGCGACTGTGGTTGCGACGGTGGCAGCGGGCTGGCGACTGGTAATGGTACTGGGAATGGTAATGCTTGCTAGTAGCTTTTGCACCTTTAAACCCCGTCTGCATCCACCTCAGTCCAGTGTAACCGCGTTTGATTAATGGGTGGTACCTTGCTGCGAATGAGCGGAAGGAATGAAGGGGTGGGGGAGCTGGGGGGGGGGGGTGAAGGCGAAGGGGGAGGAGGGGGGAGGGGGGGTAGGAGGAGGATGAGGGTAAGGTGGCGCACGACTTCTAACTGACTGCACACACTATTAGCTCGAGTTGCAAGGAGACGTGATGCAACGTGATGCAAATTGTCACACGCACAGGTGATGCATGAAACCCAAATTACCACGTACACGTCAGGGAAATAAAATGAAAAGAACAGTTTGATAGGAGAAAAAGAAGAAAAAAATGGTTTGAAACAGTATCCACCATTTTTTTTTTTAATTTCTCTTCCTTGTATTTTTTTCTTCCTCTATTTTTTCTATTGTTGTTTCTTTCCTTTTCTCGTCTCTCTTTTGTATTTTTTAAAATGTATTCATTTGTTGGCTGCTTTTCGGGGGGCATAATTAACTTGCAAATTTATGACTGGTTAACTTTTCTGATATGAATCCGGTCAACGAGGAATGCCTACCGAGCTAACCGACACAAGAAGTAACGAGTGTGTGTGTGTGTGTGTGTGTGTGTGTGTGTGTGTGTGTGTGTGTGTGTGTGTGTGTGTGTGTGTGTGTGTGTGTGTGTGTGTGTGTGTGTGTGTGTGTGTGTGTGTGTGTGTGTGTGTAGAGTATTATTATAGACTATACAAGTAGAGTTAAAAACAACTATTTCGCCAGTTTATTTCAAGTAGGTTCGTTTCTATAAAACATGGTGCTTAAAAAGTCGATTTTCC